>CAWUFW010020872.1:0-137941 GCA_963921515.1 Calotriton arnoldi
TCTTTCACCTTTCTGCACTTTTCTGCATCTCTGCTCTTTTGTGCCTTATTTCTGCTCATTTTCCCTTTCTCTCGCTTCTGCTCTTTCACTCGTTTTCACTCGTTTTTCTACCCTCTTTTATCTTTCACCTTTCTGCACTTTTCTGCATCTCTGCTCTTTGGTGCCTTATTTCTGCTTATTTTCCCTTTTTTCTTTATACCTTATTTCCGCCCTTTACCTTTCCCCGCCGCTGCTGCCGCCGAGGCCCCTCCCCCCCAGCGCGACCGGCCCAATCCAGCTCCCCTCCCCGCTCCCGCCTCCCAGCTGTCCAGCCCTCCCCGACCCCTACTTAATGGCGGCCACTGCGGGGACAGGCGAGCAAGACCACTGACTCATTGTCAGTGAAATTGCTCTCCCACCCTCGCAGCTCCACCATTAAGTGAGGCCTGCCCCTGCACTCTTGAGTGTTGGTGATCGAGGCCCTCCTCCACCCGCAGGTTTCCCTGCGCCTCATCCCTGGTGGTCCAGTGGACCTCTGTCTCCTTCCTCTCACTCTGCTCCTTCACTCGTTATTCTACCCTTTTTATCTTTCACCTTTCTGCACTTTTCTGCATCTCTGCTCTTTGTGCCTTATTTCATCTCATTTTCCCTTTCTCTCACTCTGCTCTTTCACTCGTTTTTCTACCCTCTTTTATCTTTCACCTTTCTGCACTTTTCTGCATCTCTGCTCTTTGTGCCTTATTTCTGCTTATTTTCCCTTTATTCTTTACCCCTTATTTCCTCCCTTTACCTTTCCCCGCCGCTGCTGCCCCCGTGGCCCCTCCCCCCCAGTGCGACCGGCCCAATCCAGCTCCCCTCCCCGCTCCCGCCTCCCAGCTGTCCAGCCCTCCAAGACCCCTACTTAATGGCAGCCACTGCGGGGACAGGCGAGCAAGACCACTGACTCATTGCCAGTGAAATTGCTCTCCCACCCTTGCAGCTCCACCATTAAGTGAGGCCTGCCCCCGCCCCTGCACTCTTGAGTGTTGGTGATCGAGGCCCTCCTCCACCCGCAGGTTTCCCTGCGCCTCATCCCTGGTGGTCCAGTGGACCTCTGTCTCCTTCCTCTCACTCTGCTCCTTCACTCGTTTTCACTCGTTTTTCTACCCTTTTTATCTTTCACCTTTCTGCACTTTTCTGCATCTCTGCTCTTTTGTGCCTTATTTCTGCTCATTTTCCCTTCCTCTCGCTCTGCTCTTTCACTCGTTTTCACTTGTTTTTCTACCCTCTTTTATCTTTCACCTTTCTGCACTTTTCTGCATCTCTGCTCTTTTGTGCCTTATTTCTGCTTATTTTACCTTTTTTCTTTATCCCTTATTTCCTCCCTTTACCTTTCCCCGCCGCTGCTGCCCCCGCGGCCCCTCCCCCCCCAGCGCGACCAGCCCAATTCAGCTCCCCTCCCCGCTCCCGACTCCCAGCTGTCCAGCCCTCCCCGGCCCCTGCTTAATGGCGGCCACTGCTGGGACAGGCAAGCAAGACCACTGACTCATTGTCAGTGAAATTGCTTTCCCACCCTCGCAGCTCCACCATTAAGTGAGGCCTGCCCCTGCCCCTGCACTCTTGAGTGTTGGTGATCGAGGCCCTCCTCCACCCGCAGGTTTCCCTGCGCCTCATCCCTGGTGGTCCAGTGGACCTCTGACTCCTTCCTCTCACTCTGTTCCTTCACTCGTTTTCACTCGTTTTCACTCGTTTTTCTACCCTTTTTATCTTTCACCTTTCTGCACTTTTCTGCATCTCTGCTCTTTTGTGCCTTATTTCTGCTCATTTTCCCTTTCTCTCGCTCTGCTCTTTCACTCGTTTACACTCGCTTTTCTACCCTCTTTTATCTTTCACCTTTCTGCACTTTTCTGCATCTCTGCTGTTTTTGCCTTATTTCTGCTTATTTTCCCTTTTTTTCTTGATCCCTTATTTCCTCCCTTTACCTTTCCCCGCCGCTGCTGCCCCGCGGCCCCTCCCCCAGCGCGACCGGCCCAATCCAGCTCCCCTCCCCGCTCCCGCCTCCCAGCTATCCAGCCCTCCCCGAACCCAATTAATGGCGGCCACTGCGGGGACAGGCGAGCAAGACCACTGACTCATTGTCAGTGAAATTGCTCTCCCACCCTCACAGCTCCACCATTAAGTGAGGCCTGCCCCTGCACTCTTGAGTGTTGGTGATCGAGGCCCTCCTCCACCCGCAGGTTTCCCTGCGCCTCATCCCTGGTGGTCCAGTGGACCTCTGTCTCCTTCCTCTCACTCTGCTCCTTCAGTCGTTTTTCTACCCTTTTATCTTTCACCTTTCTGCACTTTTCTGCATCTCTGCTCTTTTGTGCCTTATTTCTGCTCATTTTCCCTTTCTCTCGCTCTGCTCTTTCACTCGTTTTCACTCGTTTTTCTACCCTTTTTATCTTTCACCTTTCTGCACTTTTCTGCATCTCTGCTCTTTTGTGCCTTATTTCTGCTTATTTTCCCTTTTTTCTTTATCCCTTATTTCCTCCTTTTACCTTTCCCCGCCGCTGCTGCCCCCGTGGCCCCTCCCCACCCAGCACGACCGGCCCCATCCAGCTCCCCTTCCCGCTCCCGCCTCCCAGCTGTCCAGCCCTCCCCGACCCCTACTTAATGGCGGCCACTGCAGGGACAGGCGAGCAAGACCACTGACTCATTGTCAGTGAAATTGCTCTCCCACCCTCGCAGCTCCACCATTAAGTGAGGCCTGCCCCTGCACTCTTGAGTGTTGGTGATCGAGGCCCTCCTCCACCCGCAGGTTTCCCTGCGCCTCATCCCTGGTGGTCCAGTGGACCTCTGTCTCCTTCCTCTCACTCTGCTCCTTCACTCGTTTTCACTCGTTTTTCTACCCTTTTTATCTTTCACCTTTCTGCACTTTTCTGCATCTCTGCTCTTTTGTGCCTTATTTCTGCTCATTTTCCCTTTCTCTCGCTCTGCTCTTTCACTCATTTTCACTCGTTTTTCTACCCTCTTTTATCTTTTACCTTTCTGCACTTTCTCTGCATCTCTGCTCTTTTGTGCCTTATTTCTGCTTATTTTCCCTTTTTCTTTTTCCCTTATTTCCTCCCTTTACCTTTCCCCGCCGCTGCTGCCCCTGCGGCCCCTCCCCCAGCGCGACCGGCCCAATCCAGCTCCCTCCCCGCTCCCGCCTCCCAGCTGTCCAGCCCTCCCCGACCCCTACTTAATGGCGGCCACTGCGGGGACAGGCGAAGCAAGACCACTGACTCATTGTCAGTGAAATTGCTCTCCCACCCTCGCAGCTCCACCATAAGTGAGGCCTGCCCCTGCACTCTTGAGTGTTGGTGATCGAGGCCCTCCTCCAGCCGCAGGTTTCCCTGCGCCTCATCCCTGGTGGTCCAGTGGACCTCTGTCACCTTCCTCTCACTCTGCTCCTTCACTCGTTTTCTACCCTTTTTATCTTTCACCTTTCTGCACTTTTCTGCATCTCTGCTCTTTTGTGCCTTATTTCTGCTTATTTTCCCTTTTTTCTTTATCCCTTATTTCCTCCCTTTACCTTTCCCCGCCGCTGCTGCCCCCGTGGCCCCTCCCCCCAGCACGACCGTCCCAATCCAGCTCCCCTTCCCGCTCCCGCCTCCCAGCTGTCCAGCCCTCCCCGACCCCTACTTAATGGCGGCCACTGCAGGGACAGGCGAGCAAGACCACTGACTCATTGTCAGTGAAATTGCTCTCCCACCCTCGCAGCTCCACCATTAAGTGAGGCCTGCCCCTGCCCCTGCACTCTTGAGTGTTGGTGATCGAGGCCCTCCTCCACCCACAGGTTTCCCTGCGCCTCATCCCTGGTGGTCCAGTGGACCTCTGTCTCCTTCCTCTCACTCTGCTCCTTCACTCGTTTTCACTCGTTTTTCTACCCTTTTTATCTTTCACCTTTCTGCACTTTTCTGCATCTCTGCTCTTTTGTGCCTTATTTCTGCTCATTTTCCCTTTCTCTCGCTCTGCTCTTTCACTCGTTTTCACTCGTTTTTCTACCCTCTTTTATCTTTCACCTTTCTGCACTTTCTCTGCATCTCTGCTCTTTTGTGCCTTATTTCTGCTTATTTTCCCTTTTTTCTTTTTCCCTTATTTCCTCCCTTTACCTTTCCCCGCAGCTGCTGCCCCTGCGGCCCCTCCCCCCAGCGCGACCGGCCCAATCCAGCTCCCCTCCCCGCTCCCGCCTCCCAGCTGTCCAGCCCTCCCCGACCCCTACTTAATGGCGGCCACTGCGGGGACATGCGAGCAAGACCACTGACTCATTGTCAGTGAAATTGCTCTCCCACCCTCGCAGCTCCACCATTAAGTGAGGCTGGCCCCTGCACTCTTGAGTGTTGGTGATCGAGGCCCTCCTCCACCGGCAGGTTTCCCTGCGCCTCATCCCTGGTGGTCCAGTGGACCTCTGTCACCTTCCTCTCACTCTGCTCCTTCACTCGTTTTTCTAACCTTTTTATCTTTCACCTTTCTGCACTTTTCTGCATCTCTGCTCTTTTGTGCCTTATTTCTGCTCATTTTCCCTCCCTCTCGCTCTGCTCTTTCACTCGTTTTCACTCGTTTTTCTACCCTCTTTTATCTTTCACCTTTCTGCACTTTTCTGCATCTCTGCTCTTTTGTGCCTTATTTCTGCTTATTTTCTCTTTTTCTTTATCCCTTATTTCCTCCCTTTACCTTTCCCCGTCGCTGCTGCCCCCGCGGCCCCTCCCCCCAGCGCAACCGGCCCAATCCAGCTCCCCTCCCCTCTCCCGCCTCCCAGCTGTCCAGCCCTCCCCGGCCCCTACTTAATGGCGGCCACTGCGGGGACAGGCGAGCAAGACCACTGACTCATTGTCAGTGAAATTGCTCTCCCACCCTCGCAGCTCCACCATTAAGTGAGGCCTGCCCCTGCACTCTTGAGCGCTCTAGTGGCTGACGTTGACGTAGGAGCTTCGGCCCATAAAACGGCCGATGACGCGACCGCGCAGCGGCGCTTGTGGTGCTTGTGATTCAAACTGAAGGGAGATCGCTTTTTACACTCTGTTCCAGCTATTTTAAATCGAGGTAGAATCTAGTTTTTAGAAGTACTGTGTATATTTCTTTGCTATTTGCACATCTATGCTTTCACTGTTGCTCGAGCTGTGTTAAAGCTCAGGGGGGTAGTTTAACGATATAGTCAGCGCTCTAGTGGCTGACGTTGACGTAGGCGCTTCGGCCCATAAAACGGCCGATGACGCGACCGCGCAGCGGCGCTTGTGGTGCTTGTGATTCAAACTGAAGGGAGATCGCTTTTTACACTCTGTTCCAGCTATTTTAAATCGAGGTAGAATCTAGTTTTTAGAAGTACTGTGTATATTTCTTTGCTATTTGCACATCTATGCTTTCACTGTTGCTCGAGCTATGTTAAAGCTCAGGGGGGTAGTTTAACGATATAGTCAGCGCTCTAGTGGCTGACGTTGACGTAGGAGCTTCGGCCAATAAAACGGCCGATGACGCGACCGCGCAGCGGACGCGCGCAGCGGGCGCGCCGTTGGCGCGCCAAAGGCGCGCCTAAGTCAAGCCCGTCTGCGCCCGTCCGCGCCCAGGGGCAGGAACCCCTGCGGAGATAGGGAAAGAGAGGATTGTTTACACCGCTGAAGAACTCTATCAGCTGAAAGGAGAACTTGAATGTGAATGCCAACATAACGTATGCGTAGATAGTCTTAGTACCTTTTGCGCACACTGTGATTTTAAATTTCTAACTACATATAATTTAAGAACTGGTTCTGGCAATACTAAACTGATTACGATGCTTTTATTGAATTGCCGCTCACTTTCTAAACATTCGGCTGAAATTCTCTTACTCTTAGAGGATAGGAAGCCCGATGTTCTGTTTTTAACAGAGACTTGGCTAAATAAGGAGGCAGACCCTGATATTGTTCAAACACTACCTCCTAACTACTCCATTCAGAGGCTTGATCGAAATGGAGGACGTGGAGGCGGATTAGCTATTATCTACAAGGATAACCTTGTTTGCCGGTTTACGACTAACCCTATTCCTGACTGTGAAAGCATGCTTTTTATAATTAATTTTTCTTTCAGCTTCACTTTTTCCGGGATCCTAGTTTATCGACCTCCGGGTCCTTTTGGTCGTTTCAACAAAGATCTACTTGAATGTGTAGCACATTCGGCCAGCTCTTCCCCCAATTTTACTATCTTGGGAGATTTTAACATGCATTTTGATGATGCAGAATCCGTACCTTCTTTAGAATTGATTGAGGAGCTTTCTACCGCTCAACTCTTTTTAAAAGGACTCGGCCCTACCCATATTAAAGGCCACTTGCTTGACCCTGTTTTCTCTAACATACAAAACCTACAGATGGGCAATACAGTCCCTTTACCCTGGTCCGACCATTTTTTAATTCCTTTTAGCTGGACGCTAACTGATTTTATTTTGCCCTCTGTGCGTACTAGGAAATTGGCGCGCAAATGGTCGAAACTCCCTGTAGAGGCGTGGATAGATAATCTAAACAACTCCATCCCCCCACCTCATTTAAACCCTAATGTGGCTAATGAGAATTTTAATAACTGGCTTGAGATATCACTTAACCGTATTCTTCCTAAAGTAGTGATTTCAGAAAAAGATGGAGGGAAAAATAATCCCTGGTACTCACATAAATTAAGGGAACTGAAACAGCAATGCAAGAAACTGGAAAGGAGTTGGAGAAAGGACTTCTCTACTTCTAGGAAACTTTTATATAGAGAAGCCATTAGAATTTATAAAACTGAAGTAAAAAGCTCTCAAGCCCTCTATTTTCAGGAAAAAATTATAAAAGCAGCAAACTCACCACGAGAAATATTTAAAATTACTAAAGCTCTCCTTACACCTCCGGCCCCGTCTAGTGCTTTGGATAAAGCCCAATTGCGTTGCGATCAAATAGCGGATTTTTACTCAGAGAAAATTCAAGCTATATATAAATCGTTTCCTTTAACTGTAGACCAACATCCCCTCTATTAAGAAATATAGCCATTTTGGAAGGTCAAATTCTGTTGGAGGATTTTCCGCCGTTAGACCTTCCTACTTTAACTGGGCTGCTAAGAGATTTAAAATCGGGCTCGCCTTTAGATCCTGTCCCGCCTGCGGTCCTCCATCAGATTTGTGAGGTTGTCTCACCAGTTATCCTTGAGGTGATCAATATCTCTCTCAAATCAGGTATAGTACCGCTCTCTTGGAAACATGCGAGGGTCAAAGCACTTTTGAAGAAGCCCAATCTGGACCCTGAAGACTGGGCTAACTATCGTCCCATTTCTTTATTACCCGGATTAAGTAAACTTGCTGAGAAATACACGAATTCTATTTTATCCACCTTTTTAGAAAACAATAATTGTTTACACCCTACACAAACCGGCTTTAGACCGCGACAGGGCACGGAAACTGCCCTCATTGCCGTGGTGGAGGAAGCTAGGAAGATTTTGGATTCCGGAGGCTGCGCTGCTTTGATCTTACTAGATCTTAGCGCAGCCTTCGACACGGTAAATCATCAGTTGATGATTCAAAGACTTAGGGAAGTTGGAGTGGCCGGATCAGCTTTAAAATGGCTGCAATCCTTCCTTCAAAGCAGAGTATTCACAGTCTTTGAAGGAGAATCCGCATCTAAACAAATTCCTCTGACATGCGGGGTTCCTCAAGGCTCTTCCCTGAGCCCCACTATGTTTAATATATATTTGCGGTCATTAGCAGAAATAGTTCACCCCTTTGGTATACAGATTGTCACATATGCTGATGACACTCAACTGATTGTCTCCCTGAACCAACATTCCCAACAAGGCCACAATTTAGCTGCATGTCTTGAGAAGGTTTTTCATTGGATGAACAATTCATTTTTAAAACTCAATGGAACTAAGACGGAACTTATGCTGCTGGGGAACTCTGCCCCCTAAATATCGATTCTTGCTGGCCCAGCTGCCTAGGCTCTCCCCTCTTCCTAAGCAGCAAATTAAAAGTTTAGGAGTTTGGCTTGATTCAAACTTAAACTTTACTGAACAATCACGGAAAGTAGCGGCTTGTTGCTACGGCCTTTTAAGAATGATTCGGAAGATTCTTCCTCTACTACCTTTTATGGCCAGACGACTGCTGGTCCAAGCTCTTGTTCTTTCACGGCTGGACTATGCGAATGCTATCTATTTGGGAGCCCCATTATCTACTACCAAAAGACTCCAAACAGTGCAGAACTGTGCGGCGCGCATGTTGTTAAACATTCCGAGACGTATCTCGGCCAAACCCGCTCTCACTTTGCTGCATTGGCTTCCGGTCTGTCAAAGAGTTCAATTTAAGGCAATGTGCATTGTACACAAATCACTTTTTGACAATGGCCCTTGCCTGATTCGTCCATGGATTCAATCCTATTGCCCTAACAGACCCCTTAGATCGGCGAATAAAGGCCTGATTGTAGTTCCTAAGATCAAACGTGCTCGGAGTGGAGGTCGACTGTTTACATATAATGCAGCCAGATTATGGAACAGTCTGCCTCCCCACCTTCGCTCTGAGACTAATCACACTAAGTTTAGGAAACTTCTGAAAACCTCTCTTTTTCTCTGAGTGTCGCATAGCATCGATGTTGTCGCAGCGCTGGGATGCCTTTGGGTAACCACGCGCTTTAGAAATACTACTTCATTCATTCATTCATTGGTGATCGAGGCCCTCTTCCACCCGCAGGTTTCCCTGCGCCTCATCCCTGGTGGTCCATTGGACCTCTGTCTCCTTCCTCTCACTCTGCTCCTTCACTCGTTTTTCTACCCTTTTTATCTTTCACCTTTCTGCACTTTTCTGCATCTCTGCTCTTTTGTGCCTTATTTCTGCTCATTTTCCCTTCCTCTCACTCTGCTCTTTCACTCGTTTTCACTCGTTTTTCTACCCTCTTTTATCTTTCACCTTTCTGCACTTTTCTGCATCTCTGCTCTTTTGTGCCTTATTTCTGCTTATTTTCCCTTTTCTCTTTATCCCTTATTTCCTCCCTTTACCTTTCCCCGCCGCTGCTGCCCCTGCGGCCCCTCCCCCCAGCGCGACCGGCCCAATCCAGCTCCCCTCCCCACTCCCGCCTCCCAGCTGTCCAGCCCTCCTCGACCCCTACTTAATGGCGGCCACTGCGGGGACAGGCGAGCAAGAGCACTGACTCATTGTCAGTGAAATTGCTCTCCCACCCTCGCAGCTCCACCATTAAGTGAGGCCTGCCCCTGCAGTCTTGAGTGTTGGTGATCGAGGCCCTCCTCCACCCGCAGGTTTCCTGCGCTTCATCCCTGGTGGTCCAGTGGACCTCTGTCTCCTTCCTCTCACTCTGCTCCTTCACTCGTTTTTCTACCGTTTTTATCTTTCACCTTTCTGCACTTTTCTGCATCTCTGCTCTTTTGTGCCTTATTTCTGCTCATTTTCCCTTTCTCTCGCTCTGCTCTTTCACTCGTTTTCACTCGTTTTTCTACCCTCTTTTATCTTTCACCTTTCTGCACTTTTCTGCATCTCTGCTCTTTTGTGCCTTATTTCTGCTTATTTTCCCTTTTTTCTTTATCCCTTATTTCCTCCCTTTACCTTTCCCCGCCGCTGCTGCCCCCACGGCCGCTCCCCCCCAGCGCGACCGGCCCAATCCAGCTCCCCTCCCCTCCCCGCTCCCGCTTCCCAGCTGTCAAGCCCTCCCCGACCCCTACTTAATGGCGGCCACTGCGGGGACAGGCGAGCAAGACCACTGACTCATTATCAGTGAAATTGCTCTCCCACCCTCGCAGCTCCACCATTAAGTGAGGCCTGCCCCTGCACTCTTGAGTGTTGGTGATCGAGGCCTTCCTCCACCTGCAGGTTTCCCTGCGCCTCATCCCTGGTGGTCCAGTGGTCCTCTGTCTCCTTCCTCTCACTCTGCTCCTTCACTCATTTTCACTCGTTTTCACTCGTTTTTCTACCCTTTTTATCTTTCACCTTTCTGCACTTTTCTGCATCTCTGCTCTTTTGTGCCTTATTTCTGCTCATTTTCCCTTTCTCTCGCTCTGCTCTTTCACTCGTTTACACTCGTTTTTCTACCCTCTTTTATCTTTCACCTTTCTGCACTTTTCTGCATCTCTGCTGTTTTGTGCCTTATTTCTGCTTATTTTCCCTTTTTTTCTTGATCCCTTATTTCCTCCCTTTACCTTTCCCCGCCGCTGCTGCCCCGCGGCCCCTCCCCCAGCGCGACCGGCCCAATCCAGCTCCCCTCCCCGCTCCCGCCTCCCAGCTGTCCAGCCCTCCCCGACCCCTACTTAATGGCGGCCACTGTGGGGACAGGCGAGCAAGACCACTGACTCATTGTCAGTGAAATTGCTCTCCCACCCTCGCAGCTCCACCATTAAGTGAGGCCTGCCCCTGCCCCTGCAGTCTTGAGTGTTGGTGATCGAGGCCCTCCTCCACCCGCAGGTTTCACTGTGCCTCATCCCTGGTGGTCCAGTGGACCTCTGTCTCCTTCCTCTCACTCTGCTCCTTCACTCGTTTTTCTACCCTTTTTATCTTTCACCTTTCTGCACTTTTCTGCATCTCTGCTCTTTTGTGCCTTATTTCTGCTCATTTTCCCTTTCTCTCGCTCTGCTCTTTCACTCGTTTTCACTCGTTTTTCTACCCTCTTTTATCTTTCACCTTTCTGCACTTTTCTGCATCTCTGCTCTTTTGTGCTTTATTTCTGCTTATTTTCCTTTTTTCTTTATCCCTTATTTCCTCCCTTTACCTTTCCCCGCCGCTGCTGCCCCCACGGCCGCTCCCCCCCAGCGCGACCGGCCCCATCCAGCTCCCCTTCCCGCTCCCGCCTCCCAGCTGTCCAGCCCTCCCCGACCCCTACTTAATGGCGGCCACTGCAGGGACAGGCGAGCAAGACCACTGACTCATTGTCAGTGAAATTGCTCTCCCACCCTCGCAGCTCCACCATTAAGTGAGGCCTGCCCCTGCACTCTTGAGTGTTGGTGATCGAGGCCCTCCTCCACCCGCAGGTTTCCCTGCGCCTCATCCCTGGTGCTCCAGTGGACCTCTGTCTCCTTCCTCTCACTCTGCTCCTTCACTCGTTTTCACTCGTTTTTCTACCCTTTTTATCTTTCACCTTTCTGCACTTTTCTGCATCTCTGCTCTTTTGTGCCTTATTTCTGCTCATTTTCCCTTTCTCTCGCTCTGCTCTTTCACTCATTTTCACTCGTTTTTCTACCCTCTTTTATCTTTTACCTTTCTGCACTTTCTCTGCATCTCTGCTCTTTTGTGCCTTATTTCTGCTTATTTTCCCTTTTTTCTTTTTCCCTTACTTCCTCCCTTTACCTTTCCCCGCCGCTGCTGCCCCTGCAGCCCCTCCCCCCCCAGCGCGACCGGCCCAATCCAGCTCCCCTCCCCGCTCCCGCCTCCCAGCTGTCCAGCCCTCCCCGACCCCTACTTAATGGCGGCCACTGCGGGGACAGGCGAGCAAGACCACTGACTCATTGTCAGTGAAATTGCTCTCCCACCCTCGCAGCTCCACCATTAAGTGAGGCCTGCCCCTGCACTCTTGAGTGTTGGTGATCGAGGCCCTCCTCCAGCCGCAGGTTTCCCTGCGCCTCATCCCTGGTGGTCCAGTGGACCTCTGTCACCTTCCTCTCACTCTGCTCCTTCACTCGTTTTTCTAACCTTTTTATCTTTCACCTTTCTGCACTTTTCTGCATCTCTGCTCTTTTGTGCCTTATTTCTGCTCATTTTCCCTTTCTCTCGCTCTGCTCTTTCACTCGTTTTCACTCGTTTTTCTACCCTCTTTTATCTTTCACCTTTCTGCACTTTTCTGCATCTCTGCTCTTTTGTGCCTTATTTCTGCTTATTTTCCCTTTTTTCTTTATCCCTCCTTTATCCCTCCTTTTACCTTTCCCCGCCGCTGCTGCCCCCGCGGCCGCTCCCCCCCCCAGCGCGACCGGCCCAATCCAGCTCCCCTCCCCGCTCCCGCCTCCCAGCTGTCCAGCCCTCCCTGACCCCTACTTAATGGCGGCCACTGCGGGGACAGGCGAGCAAGAGCACTGACTCATTGTCAGTGAAATTGCTCTCCCACCCTCGCAGCTCCACCATTAAGTGAGGCCTGCCCCTGCCCCTGCAGTCTTGAGTGTTGGTGATCGAGGCCCTCCTCCACCCGCAGGTTTCCCTGCGCTTCATCCCTGGTGGTCCAGTGGACCTCTGTCTCCTTCCTCTCACTCTGCTCCTTCACTCGTTTTCTACCCTTTTTATCTTTCACCTTTCTGCACTTTTCTGCATCGCTGCTCTTTTGTGCCTTATTTCTGATCATTTTCCCTTTCTCTCGCTCTGCTCTTTCACTCGTTTTTCTACCCTCTTTTATCTTTCACCTTTCTGCACTTTTCTGCATCTCTGCTCTTTTGTGCCTTATTTCTGCTTATTTTCCCTTTTTTCTTTATCCCTTATTTCCTCCCTTTACCTTTCCCCGTCGCTGCTGCCCCCACGGCCGCTCCCCCCCAGCGCGACCGGCCCAATCCAGCTCCCCTCCCTGCTCCCGCCTCCCAGCTGTCTAGCCCTCCCCGACCCCTACTTAATGGCGGCCACTGCGGGGACAGGCGAGCAAGACCACTGACTCATTATCAGTGAAATTGCTCTCCCACCCTCGCAGCTCCACCATTAAGTGAGGCCAGCCCCTGCCCCTGCACTCTTGAGTGTTGGTGATCGAGGCCTTCCTCCACCTGCAGGTTTCCCTGCGCCTCATGCCTGGTGGTCCAGTGGTCCTCTGTCTCCTTCCTCTCACTCTGCTCCTTCAGTCGTTTTTCTACCCTTTTTATCTTTCACCTTTCTGCACTTTTCTGCATCTCTGCTCTTTTGTGCCTTATTTCTGCTCATTTTCCCTTTCTCTCGCTCTGCTCTTTCACTCGTTTTCACTCATTTTTCTACCCTCTTTTATCTTTCACCTTTCTGCACTTTTCTGCATCTCTGCTCTTTTGTGCCTTATTTCTGCTTATTTTCCCTTTTTTCTTTACCCCTTATTTCCTCCCTTTACCTTTCCCCGCTGCTGCTGCCCCCGCGGGCCCTCCCCCCCAGCGCAACCGGCCCAATCCAGCTCCCCTCCCCGCTCCCACCTCCCAGCTGTCCAGCTCTCCCCGACCCCTACTTAATGGCGGCCACTGCGGGGACAGGCGAGCAAGACCACTGACTCATTGCCAGTGAGATTGCTCTCCCACCCTCGCAGCTCCACCATTAAGTGAGGCCTGCCCCTGCACTCTTGAGTGTTGATGATCGAGGCCCTCCTCCACCCGCAGGTTTCCCTGCGCCTCATCCCTGGTGGTCTAGTGGACCTCTGTCTCCTCCCTCTCACTCTGCTCTTTCACTCGTTTTTCTACCCTTTTTATCTTTCACCTTTCTGCACTTTTCTGCATCTCTGCTTTTTTGTGCCTTATTTCTGCTCATTTTCCCTTCCTTTCGCTCTGCTCTTTCACTCGTTTTCACTCGTTTTTCTACCTTCTTTTATCTTTCACCTTTTTGCACTTTCCTGCATCTCTGCTCTTTTGTGCCTTATTTCTGCTTATTTTCCCTTTTTTCTTTATCCCTTATTTCCTCCCTTTACCTTTCCCTGCCGCTGCTGCCCGCGGCCCCTCCCCCCACAGCGCGACCGGCCCAATCCAGCTCCCCTCGCCGCTCCCGCCTCCCAGCTGTCCAGCCCTCCTCGGCCCCTACTTAATGGCGGCCACTGCGGGGACAGGCGAGAAAGACCACTGACTCATTGTCAGTGAAATTGCTCTCTCACCCTCGCAGCTCCACCATTAAGTGAGGCCTGCCCCTGCCCCTGCACTCTTGAGTGTTGGTGATCGAGGCCCTCCTCCACCCGTAGGTTTCCCTGCGCCTCATCCCTGGTGGTCCAGTGGACCTCTGTCTCCTTCCTCTTACTCTGCTCCTTCACTTGTTTTCACTCGTTTTTCTACCCTTTTTATTTTTCACCTTTCTGCACTTTTCTGCATCTCTGTTCTTTTGTGCCTTATTTCTGCTCATTTTCCCTTTCTCTCGCTCTGCTCTTTCACTCGTTTTCACTCGTTTTTCTACCCTCTTTTATCTTTCACTTTTCTGCACTTTTCTGCATCTCTGCTCTTTGGTGTCGTATTTCTGCTTATTTTCCCTTTTTTCTTTATCCCTTATTTCCGCCCTTTACCTTTCCCCGCCGCTGCTGCCCCCGAGGCCCCTCCCTCCCAGCGCGACCGGCCCAATCCAGCTCCCCTCCCCGCTCCCGCCTCCCAGCTGTCCAGCCCTCCCCGACCCCTAATTAATGGCGGCCACTGCGGGGACAGGCGAGCAAGACCACTGACTCATTGTCAGTGAAATTGCTCTCCCACCCTCGCAGCTCCACCATTAAGTGAGGCCTGCCCCTGCAGTCTTGAGTGTTGGTGATCGAGGCCCTCCTCCACCCGCAGGTTTCCCTGCGCTTCATCCCTGGTGGTCCAGTGGACCTCTGTCTCCTTCCTCTCACTCTGCTCCTTCACTCGTTTTTCTACCGTTTTTATCTTTCACCTTTCTGCACTTTTCTGCATCTCTGCTCTTTTGTGCTTTATTTCTGCTCATAATCCATTTCTCTCGCTCTGCTCTTTCACTCGTTTTTCTACCCTCTTTTATCTTTCACCTTTCTGCACTTTTCTGCATCTCTGCTCTTTTGTGCCTTATTTCTGCTTATTTTCCCTTTTTTCTTTATCCCTTATTTCCTCCCTTTACCTTTCCCCGCCGCTGCTGCCCCACGGCCGCTCCCCCCAGCGCGACCGGCCCAATCCAGCTCCCCTCCCTCCCCGCTCCCGCTTCCCAGCTGTCTAGCCCTCCCCGACCCCAACTTAATGGCGGCCACAGCGGGGACACGCGAGCAAGACCACTGACTCATTATCAGTGAAATTGCTCTCCCACCCTCGCAGCTCCACCATTAAGTGAGGCCTGCCCCTGCCCCTGCACTCTTGAGTGTTGGTGATCGAGGCCTTCCTCCACCTGCAGGTTTCCCTGCGCCTCATCCCCTGGTGGTCCAGTGGTCCTCTGTCTCCTTCCTCTCACTCTGCTCCTTCAGTCGTTTTTCTACCCTTTTTATCTTTCACCTTTCTGCACTTTTCTGCATCTCTGCTCTTTTGTGCCTTATTTCTGCTCATTTTCCCTTTCTCTCGCTCTGCTCTTTCACTCGTTTTCACTCGTTTTTCTACCCTCTTTTATCTTTCACCTTTCTGCACTTTTCTGCATCTCTGCTCTTTTGTGCCTTATTTCTGCTTATTTTCCCTTTTTTCTTTACCCCTTACTTCCTCCCTTTACCTTTCCCCGCCGCTGCTGCCCTGCGGCCCCTCCCCCCAGCGCGACCGGCCCAATCCAGCTCCCTCCCCGCTCCCACCTCCCAGTTGTCCAGCTCTCCCCGACTCCCTACTTAATGGCGGCCACTGCGGGGACAGGCGAGCAAGACCACTGACTCATTGCCAGTGAAATTGCTCTCCCACCCTCGCAGCTCCACCATTAAGTGAGGCCTGCCCCTGCACTCTTGAGTGTTGATGATCGAGGCCCTCCTCCACCCGCAGGTTTCCCTGCGCCTCATCCCTGGTGGTCCAGTGGACCTCTGTCTCCTTCCTCTCACTCTGCTCCTTCACTCGTTTTTCTACCCTTTTTATCTTTCACCTTTCTGCACTTTTCTGCATCTCTGCTCTTTTGTGCCTTATTTCTGCTCATTTTCCCTTCCTTTCGCTCTGCTCTTTCACTCGTTTTCACTCGTTTTTCTACCCTCTTTTATCTTTCACCTTTTTGCACTTTCCTGCATCACTGCTCTTTTGTGCCTTATTTCTGCTTATTTTCCCTTTTTTCTTTATCCCTTATTTCCTCCCTTTACCTTTCCCCGCTGCTGCTGCCCCGCGGCCCCTCCCCCCAGCGCGACCGGCCCAATCCAGCTCCCCTCCCTCTCCCGCCTCCCAGCTGTCCAGCCCTCCCCGGCCCCTACTTAATGGCGGCCACTGCGGGGACAGGCGAGCAAGACCACAGACTCATTGCCAGTGAAATGCTCTCCCACCCTCGCAGCTCCACCATTAAGTGAGGCCTGCCCCCGCCCCTGCACTCTTGAGTGTTGGTGATCGAGGCCCTCCTCCACCAGCAGGTTTCCCTGTGCCTCATCCCTGTGGTCCAGTGGACCTCTGTCTCCTTCCTCTCACTCTGCTCCTTCACTCGTTTTTCTACCCCTTTTTATCTTTCACCTTTCTGCACTTTTCTGCATCTCTGCTCTTTTGTGCCTTATTTCTGCTCATTTTCCCTCCCTCTCGCTCTGCTCTTTCACTCGTTTTCACTCGTTTTTCTACCCTCTTTTATCTTTCACCTTTCTGCACTTTTCTGCATCTCTGCTCTTTTGTGCCTTATTTCTGCTTATTTTCCCTTTTTTCTTTATCCCTTATTTCCTCCCTTTACCTTTCCCCGTCGCTGCTGCCCCCGCGGCCCCTCCCCCCAGCGCAACCGGCCCAATCCAGCTCCCTCCCCTCTCCCGCCTCCCAGCTGTCCAGCCCTCCCCGGCCCCTACTTAATGGCGGCCACTGCGGGGACAGGCGAGCAAGACCACTGACTCATTGTCAGTGAAATTGCTCTCCCACCCTCGCAGCTCCACCATTAAGTGAGGCCTGCCCCTGCACTCTTGAGTGTTGGTGATCGAGGCCCTCTTCCACCCGCAGGTTTCCCTGCGCCTCATCCCTGGTGGTCCATTGGACCTCTGTCTCCTTCCTCTCACTCTGCTCCTTCACTCGTTTTTCTACCCTTTTTATCTTTCACCTTTCTGCACTTTTCTGCATCTCTGCTCTTTTGTGCCTTATTTCTGCTCATTTTCCCTTTCTCTCGCTCTGCTCTTTCACTCATTTTCACTCGTTTTTCTACAGTCTTTTATCTTTCACCTTTCTGCACTTTTCTGCATCTCTGCTCTTTTGTGCCTTATTTCTGCTCATTTTCCCTTCCTCTCACTCTGCTCTTTCACTCGTTTTCACTCGTTTTTCTACCCTCTTTTATCTTTCACCTTTCTGCACTTTTCTGCATCTCTGCTCTTTTGTGCCTTATTTCTGCTTATTTTCCCTTTTTCTTTATCCCTTATTTCCTCCCTTTACCTTTCCCCGCCGCTGCTGCCCCTGCGGCCCCTCCCCCCCAGCGCGACCGGCCCAATCCAGCTCCCCTCCCCACTCCCGCCTCCCAGCTGTCCAGCCCTCCCCGACCCCTACTTAATGGCGGCCACTGCGGGGACAGGCGAGCAAGAGCACTGACTCATTGTCAGTGAAATTGCTCTCCCACCCTCGCAGCTCCACCATTAAGTGAGGCCTGCCCCTGCCCCTGCCCCTGCAGTCTTGAGTGTTGGTGATCGAGGCCCTCCTCCACCCGCAGGTTTCCTGCGCTTCATCCCTGGTGGTCCAGTGGACCTCTGTCTCCTTCCTCTCACTCTGCTCCTTCACTCGTTTTTCTACCGTTTTTATCTTTCACCTTTCTGCACTTTTCTGCATCTCTGCTCTTTTGTGCCTTATTTCTGCTCATTTTCCCTTTCTCTCGTTTCTGCTCTTTCACTCGTTTTCACTCGTTTTTCTACCCTCTTTTATCTTTTACCTTTCTGCACTTTTCTGCATCTCTGCTCTTTTGTGCTTTATTTCTGCTTATTTTCCCTTTTTTCTTTATCCCTTATTTCCTCCCTTTACCTTTCCCCGCCGCTGCTGCCCCCACGGCCGCTCCCCCCCAGCTCGACCGGCCCAATCCAGCTCCCCTCCCCTCCCCGCTCCCGCTTCCCAGCTGTCTAGCCCTCCCCGACCCCTTCTTAATGGCGGCCACTGCGGGGACAGGCGAGCAAGACCACTGACTCATTATCAGTGAAATTGCTCTCCCACCCTCGCAGCTCCACCATGAAGTGAGGCCTGCCCCTGCACTCTTGAGTGTTGGTGATCGAGGCCCTCCTCCACCCGCAGGTTTCCCTGCGCCTCATCCCTGGTGGTCCAGTGGACCTCTGTCTCCTTCCTCTCACTCTGCTCCTTCACTCGTTTTTCTACCCTTTTTATCTTTCACCTTTCTGCACTTTTCTGCATCTCTGCTCTTTTGTGCCTTATTTCTGCTCATTTTCCCTCCCTCTCGCTCTGCTCTTTCACTCGTTTTCACTCGTTTTCTACCCTCTTTTATCTTTCACCTTTCTGCACTTTTCTGCATCTCTGCTCTTTTGTGCCTTATTTCTGCTTATTTTCCCTTTTTTCTTTATCCCTTATTTCCTCCCTTTACCTTTCCCCGTCGCTGCTGCCCCCGTGGCCCCTCCCCCCAGCGCAACCGGCCCAATCCAGCTCCTCCCCGCTCCCGCCTCCCAGCTGTCCAGCCCTCCCCGGCCCCTACTTAATGGCGGCCACTGCGGGGACAGGCGAGCAAGACCACTGACTCATTGTCAGTGAAATTGCTCTCCCACCCTCGCAGCTCCACCATTAAGTGAGGCCTGCCCCTGCACTCTTGAGTGTTGGTGATCGAGGACCTCTTCCACCCGCAGGTTTCCTGCGCCTCATCCCTGGTGGTCCATTGGACCTCTGTCTCCTTCCTCTCACTCTGCTCCTTCACTCGTTTTTCTACCCTTTTTATCTTTCACCTTTCTGCACTTTTCTGCATCTCTGCTCTTTTGTGCCTTATTTCTGCTCATTTTCCCTTTCTCTCGCTCTGCTCTTTCACTCATTTTCACTCGTTTTTCTACAGTCTTTTATCTTTCACCTTTCTGCACTTTTCAGCATCTCTGCTCTTTTGTGCCTTATTTCTGCTCATTTTCCCTTCCTCTCACTCTGCTCTTTCACTCGTTTTCACTCGTTTTCTACCCTCTTTTATCTTTCACCTTTCTGCACTTTTCTGCATCTCTGCTCTTTTGTGCCTTATTTCTGCTTATTTTCCCTTTTTTCTTTATCCCTTATTTCCTCCCTTTACCTTTCCCCGCCGCTGCTGCCCCGTGGCCCCTCCCCCCCAGCGCGACCATCCCAATCCAGCTCCCTCCCTGCTCCCGCCTCCCAGCTTTCCAGCCCTCCCCGGCCCCTACTTAATGGTGGCCACTGCGGGGACAGGCGAGCAAGACCACTGACTCATTGTTAGTGAAATTGCTCTCCCACCCTCGCAGCTCCACCATTAAGTGAGGCCTGCCCCTGCACTCTTGAGTGTTGGTGATCGAGCCCTCCTCCACCCGCAGGTTTCCCTGCGCCTAATCCCTGGTGGTCCAGTGGACCTCTGTCTCCTTCCTCTCACTCTGCTCCTTCACTCGTTTTTCTACCCTTTTTATCTTTCACCTTTCTGCACTTTTCTGCATCTCTGCTCTTTTGTGCCTTATTTCTGCTCATTTTCCCTTTCTCTCGCTCTGCTCTTTCACTCGTTTTCACTCGTTTTTCTACCCTCTTTTATCTTTCACCTTTCTGCACTTTTCTGCATCTCTGCTCTTTTGTGCCTTATTTCTGCTTATTTTCCCTTTTTTCTTTACCCCTTACTTCCTCCCCTTTACCTTTCCCCGCCGCTGCTGCCCTGCGGCCCCTCCCCCAGCGCGACCGGCCCAATCCAGCTCCCCTCCCCGCTCCCACCTCCCAGTTGTCCAGCTCTCCCCGACCCCTACTTAATGGCGGCCACTGCGGGGACAGGCGAGCAAGACCACTGACTCATTGCCAGTGAAATTGCTCTCCCACCCTCGCAGCTCCACCATTAAGTGAGGCCTGCCCCTGCACTCTTGAGTGTTGATGATCGAGCCCTCCTCCACCCGCAGGTTTCCCTGCGCCTCATCCCTGGTGGTCCAGTGGACCTCTGTCTCCTTCCTCTCACTCTGCTCCTTCACTCGTTTTTCTACCCTTTTTATCTTTCACCTTTCTGCACTTTTCTGCCTCTCTGCTCTTTTGTGCCTTATTTCTGCTCATTTTCCCTTCCTTTCGCTCTGCTCTTTCACTCGTTTTCACTCGTTTTTCTACCCTCTTTTATCTTTCACCTTTTTGCACTTTCCTGCATCACTGCTCTTTTGTGCCTTATTTCTGCTTATTTTCCCTTTTTTCTTTATCCCTTATTTCCTCCCTTTACCTTTCCCCGCTGCTGCTGCCCCGCGGCCCCTCCCCCCCCAGCGCGACCGGCCCAATCCAGCTCCCCTCCCCTCTCCCGCCTCCCAGCTGTCCAGCCCTCCCCGGCCCCTACTTAATGGCGGCCACTGCGGGGACAGGCGAGCAAGACCACAGACTCATTGCCAGTGAAATGCTCTCCCACCCTCGCAGCTCCACCATTAAGTGAGGCCTGCCCCCGCCCCTGCACTCTTGAGTGTTGGTGATCGAGGCCCTCCTCCACCAGCAGGTTTCCCTGTGCCTCATCCCTGTGGTCCAGTGGACCTCTGTCTCCTTCCTCTCACTCTGCTCCTTCACTCGTTTTTCTACCCCTTTTTATCTTTCACCTTTCTGCACTTTTCTGCATCTCTGCTCTTTTGTGCCTTATTTCTGCTCATTTTCCCTCCCTCTCGCTCTGCTCTTTCACTCGTTTTCACTCGTTTTTCTACCCTCTTTTATCTTTCACCTTTCTGCACTTTTCTGCATCTCTGCTCTTTTGTGCCTTATTTCTGCTTATTTTCCCTTTTTTCTTTATCCCTTATTTCCTCCCTTTACCTTTCCCCGTCGCTGCTGCCCCCGCGGCCCCTCCCCCCAGCGCAACCGGCCCAATCCAGCTCCCCTCCCTCTCCCGCCTCCCAGCTGTCCAGCCCTCCCCGGCCCCTACTTAATGGCGGCCACTGCGGGGACAGGCGAGCAAGACCACTGACTCATTGTCAGTGAAATTGCTCTCCCACCCTCGCAGCTCCACCATTAAGTGAGGCCTGCCCCTGCACTCTTGAGTGTTGGTGATCGAGGCCCTCTTCCACCCGCAGGTTTCCCTGCGCCTCATCCCTGGTGGTCCATTGGACCTCTGTCTCCTTCCTCTCACTCTGCTCCTTCACTCGTTTTTCTACCCTTTTATCTTTCACCTTTCTGCACTTTTCTGCATCTCTGCTCTTTTGTGCCTTATTTCTGCTCATTTTCCCTTTCTCTCGCTCTGCTCTTTCACTCATTTTCACTCGTTTTTCTACAGTCTTTTATCTTTCACCTTTCTGCACTTTTCTGCATCTCTGCTCTTTTGTGCCTTATTTCTGCTCATTTTCCCTTCCTCTCACTCTGCTCTTTCACTCGTTTTCACTCGTTTTTCTACCCTCTTTTATCTTTCACCTTTCTGCACTTTTCTGCATCTCTGCTCTTTTGTGCCTTATTTCTGCTTATTTTCCCTTTTTCTTTATCCCTTATTTCCTCCCTTTACCTTTCCCCGCCGCTGCTGCCCCTGCGGCCCCTCCCCCCCCAGCGCGACCGGCCCAATCCAGCTCCCCACCCCACACCCGCCTCCCAGCTGTCCAGCCCTCCCCGACCCCTACTTAATGGCGGCCACTGCGGGGACAGGCGAGCAAGAGCACTGACTCATTGTCAGTGAAATTGCTCTCCCACCCTCGCAGCTCCACCATTAAGTGAGGCCTGCCCCTGCCCCTGCAGTCTTGAGTGTTGGTGATCGAGGCCCTCCTCCACCCGCAGGTTTCCCTGCGCTTCATCCCTGGTGGTCCAGTGGACCTCTGTCTCCTTCCTCTCACTCTGCTCCTTCACTCGTTTTTCTACCGTTTTTATCTTTCACCTTTCTGCACTTTTCTGCATCTCTGCTCTTTTGTGCCTTATTTCTGCTCATTTTCCCTTTCTCTCGTTCTGCTCTTTCACTCGTTTTCACTCGTTTTTCTACCCTCTTTTATCTTTTACCTTTCTGCACTTTTCTGCATCTCTGCTCTTTTGTGCCTTATTTCTGCTTATTTTCCCTTTTTTCTTTATCCCTTATTTCCTCCCTTTACCTTTCCCCGCCGCTGCTGCCCCCACGGCCGCTCCCCCCCAGCTCGACCGGCCCAATCCAGCTCCCCTCCCCGCTCCCGCTTCCCAGCTGTCTAGCCCTCCCCGACCCCTTCTTAATGGCGGCCACTGCGGGGACAGGCGAGCAAGACCACTGACTCATTATCAGTGAAATTGCTCTCCCACCCTCGCAGCTCCACCATGAAGTGAGGCCTGCCCCTGCACTCTTGAGTGTTGGTGATCGAGGCCTTCCTCCACCTGCATGTTTCCCTGCGCCTCATCCCTGGTGGTCCAGTGGTCCTCTGTCTCCTTCCTCTCACTCTGCTCCTTCAGTCGTTTTTCTACCCTTTTTATCTTTCACCTTTCTGCACTTTTCTGCATCTCTGCTCTTTTGTGCCTTATTTCTGCTCATTTTCCCTTTCTCTCGCTCTGCTCTTTCACTCGTTTTCACTCGTTTTTCTACCCTCTTTTATCTTTCACCTTTCTGCACTTTTCTGCATCTCTGCTCTTTTCTGCCTTATTTCTGCTTATTTTCCCTTTTTTCTTTACCCCTTATTTCCTCCCTTTACCTTTCCCCGCCGCTGCTGCCCCTGCGGCCCCTCCCCCCCAGCGCGACCGGCCCAATCCAGCTCCCCTCCCCTCTCCCGCCTCCCAGCTGTCCAGCCCTCCCCGGCCCCTACTTAATGGCGGCCACTGCGGGGACAGGCGAGCAAGACCACTGACTCATTGTCAGTGAAATTGCTCTCCCCACCCTCGCAGCTCCACCATTAAGTGAGGCCTGCCCCTGCACTCTTGAGTGTTGGTGATCGAGGCCCTCTTCCACCCGCAGGTTTCCCTGCGCCTCATCCCTGGTGGTCCATTGGACCTCTGTCTCCTTCCTCTCACTCTGCTCCTTCACTCGTTTTTCTACCCTTTTTATCTTTCACCTTTCTGCACTTTTCTGCATCTCTGCTCTTTTGTGCCTTATTTCTGCTCATTTTCCCTTTCTCTCGCTCTGCTCTTTCACTCATTTTCACTCGTTTTTCTACAGTCTTTTATCTTTCACCTTTCTGCACTTTTCTGCATCTCTGCTCTTTTGTGCCTTATTTCTGCTCATTTTCCCTTCCTCTCACTCTGCTCTTTCACTCGTTTTCACTCGTTTTTCTACCCTCTTTTATCTTTCACCTTTCTGCACTTTTCTGCATCTCTGCTCTTTTGTGCCTTATTTCTGCTTATTTTCCCTTTTTTCTTTATCCCTTATTTCCTCCCTTTACCTTTCCCCGCCGCTGCTGCCCCTGCGGCCCCTCCCCCCAGCGCGACCGGCCCAATCCAGCTCCCCTCCCCACTCCCGCCTCCCAGCTGTCCAGCCCTCCCCGACCCCTACTTAATGGCGGCCACTGCGGGGACAGGCGAGCAAGAGCACTGACTCATTGTCAGTGAAATTGCTCTCCCACCCTCGCAGCTCCACCATTAAGTGAGGCCTGCCCCTGCCCCTGCAGTCTTGAGTGTTGGTGATCGAGGCCCTCCTCCACCCGCAGGTTTCCCTGCGCTTCATCCCTGGTGGTCCAGTGGACCTCTGTCTCCTTCCTCTCACTCTGCTCCTTCACTCGTTTTTCTACCGTTTTTATCTTTCACCTTTCTGCACTTTTCTGCATCTCTGCTCTTTTGTGCCTTATTTCTGCTCATTTTCCCTTTCTCTCGTTCTGCTCTTTCACTCGTTTTCACTCGTTTTTCTACCCTCTTTTATCTTTCACCTTTCTGCACTTTTCTGCATCTCTGCTCTTTTGTGCCTTATTTCTGCTTATTTTCCCTTTTTTCTTTATCCCTTATTTCCTCCCTTTACCTTTCCCCGCCGCTGCTGCCCCCACGGCCGCTCCCCCCCAGCGCGACCGGCCCAATCCAGCTCCCCTCCCCTCCCCGCTCCCGCTTCCCAGCTGTCTAGCCCTCCCCGACCCCTTCTTAATGGCGGCCACTGCGGGGACAGGCGAGCAAGACCACTGACTCATTATCAGTGAAATTGCTCTCCCACCCTCGCAGCTCCACCATGAAGTGAGGCCTGCCCCTGCCCCTGCACTCTTGAGTGTTGGTGATCGAGGCCTTCCTCCACCTGCAGGTTTCCCTGCGCCTCATCCCTGGTGGTCCAGTGGTCCTCTGTCTCCTTCCTCTCACTCTGCTCCTTCAGTCGTTTTTCTACCCTTTTTATCTTTCACCTTTCTGCACTTTTCTGCATCTCTGCTCTTTTGTGCCTTATTTCTGCTCATTTTCCCTTTCTCTCGCTCTGCTCTTTCACTCGTTTTCACTCGTTTTTCTACCCTCTTTTATCTTTCACCTTTCTGCACTTTTCTGCATCTCTGCTCTTTTGTGCCTTATTTCTGCTTATTTTCCCTTTTTTCTTTACCCCTTATTTCCTCCCTTTACCTTTCCCCGCCGCTGCTGCCCCTGCGGCCCCTCCCCCCCCAGCGCGACCGGCCCAATCCAGCTCCCCTCCCCGCTCCCGCCTCCCAGTTGTCCAGCTCTCCCCGACCCGTACTTAATGGCGGCCACTGCGGGGATAGGCGAGCAAGACCACTGACTCATTGCCAGTGAAATTGCTCTCCCACCCTCGCAGCTACACCATTAAGTGAGGCCTGCCCCTGCACTCTTGAGTGTTGATGATCGAGGCCCTCCTCCACCCGCAGGTTTCCCTGCGCCTCATCCCTGGTGGTCCAGTGGACCTCTGTCTCCTTCCTCTCACTCTGCTCCTTCACTCGTTTTTCTACCCTTTTTATCTTTCACCTTTCTGCACTTTTCTGCATCTCTGCTCTTTTGTGCCTTATTTCTGCTCATTTTCCCTCCCTCTCGCTCTGCTCTTTCACTCGTTTTCACTCGTTTTTCTACCCTCTTTTATCTTTCACCTTTCTGCACTTTTCTGCATCTCTGCTCTTTTGTGCCTTATTTCTGCTTATTTTCCCTTTTTTCTTTATCCCTTATTTCCTCCCTTTACCTTTCCCCGCCGCTGCTGCCCCCGTGGCCCCTCCCCCCCCAGCGCAACCGGCCCAATCCAGCTCCCCTCCCCGCTCCCGCCTCCCAGCTGTCCAGCCCTCCCCGGCCCCTACTTAATGGCGGCCACTGCGGGGACAGGCGAGCAAGACCACTGACTCATTGTCAGTGAAATTGCTCTCCCACCCTCGCAGCTCCACCATTAAGTGAGGCCTGCCCCTGCACTCTTGAGTGTTGGTGATCGAGGCCCTCTTCCACCCGCAGGTTTCCCTGCGCCTCATCCCTGGTGGTCCATTGGACCTCTGTCTCCTTCCTCTCACTCTGCTCCTTCACTCGTTTTTCTACCCTTTTTATCTTTCACCTTTCTGCACTTTTCTGCATCTCTGCTCTTTTGTGCCTTATTTCTGCTCATTTTCCCTTTCTCTCGCTCTGCTCTTTCACTCATTTTCACTCGTTTTTCTACAGTCTTTTATCTTTCACCTTTCTGCACTTTTCAGCATCTCTGCTCTTTTGTGCCTTATTTCTGCTCATTTTCCCTTCCTCTCACTCTGCTCTTTCACTCGTTTTCACTCGTTTTTCTACCCTCTTTTATCTTTCACCTTTCTGCACTTTTCTGCATCTCTGCTCTTTTGTGCCTTATTTCTGCTTATTTTCCCTTTTTTCTTTATCCCTTATTTCCTCCCTTTACCTTTCCCCGCCGCTGCTGCCCCCGTGGCCCCTCCCCCCCCAGCGCGACCATCCCAATCCAGCTCCCCTCCCTGCTCCCGCCTCCCAGCTTTCCAGCCCTCCCCGGCCCCTACTTAATGGTGGCCACTGCGGGGACAGGCGAGCAAGACCACTGACTCATTGTTAGTGAAATTGCTCTCCCACCCTCGCAGCTCCACCATTAAGTGAGGCCTGCGCCCCTGCACTCTTGAGTGTTGGTGATCGAGGCCCTCCTCCACCCGCAGGTTTCCTGCGCCTCATCCCTGGTGGTCCAGTGGACCTCTGTCTCCTTCCTCTCACTCTGCTCCTTCACTCGTTTTTCTACCCTTTTTATCTTTCACCTTTCTGCACTTTTCTGCATCTCTGCTCTTTTGTGCCTTATTTCTGCTCATTTTCCCTTTCTCTCGCTCTGCTCTTTCACTCGTTTTCACTCGTTTTTCTACCCTCTTTTATCTTTCACCTTTCTGCACTTTTCTGCATCTCTGCTCTTTTGTGCCTTATTTCTGCTTATTTTCCCTTTTTTCTTTATCCCTTATTTCCTCCCGTTACCTTTCCCCGCCGCTGCTGCCCCCTTGGCCCCTCCCCCCCAGCACGACCGGCCCAATCCAGCTCCTCTCCCCGCTCCTGCCTCCCAGCTGTCCAGCCCTCCCCGACCCCTACTTAATGGCGGCCACTGCGGGGACAGGCGAGCAAGACCACTGACTCATTGTCATTTAAATTGCTCTCCCACCCTCGCAGCTCCACCATTAAGTGAGGCCTGCCCCTGCCCCTGCACTCTTGAATGTTGGTGATCATGCCCTCCTCCACCCGCAGGTTTCCCTGCGCCTCATCCCTAGTGGTCCAGTGGACCTCTGTCTCCTTCCTCTCACTCTGCTCCTTCACTCGTTTTTCTACCCTTTTTATCTTTCA
Organism: Calotriton arnoldi; assembly: GCA_963921515.1. Classification (NCBI taxonomy): domain Eukaryota; kingdom Metazoa; phylum Chordata; class Amphibia; order Caudata; family Salamandridae; genus Calotriton; species Calotriton arnoldi. The sequence continues at coordinate 26,362 of CAWUFW010020872.1, forward strand.
CCTTTCTGCACTTTTCTGCATCTCTGCTCTTTTGTGCCTATTTCTGCTCATTTTCCCTTTCTCTCGCTCTGCTCTTTCACTCGTTTTCACTCATTTTTCTACCCTCTTTTATCTTTCACCTTTCTGCACTTTTCTGCATCTCTGCTCTTTTGTGCCTTATTTCTGCTTAATTTCCCTTTTTTCTTTATCCCTTATTTCCTCCCTTTACCTTTCCCCGCCGCTGCTGCCCTGCGGCCCCTCCCCCCCCAGCACGACCGGCCCAATCCAGCTCCCCTCCCCGCTCCCGCCTCCCAGCTGTCCAGCCCTCCCCGACCTCTACTTAATGGCGGCCACTGCGGGGACAGGCGAGCAAGACCACTGACTCATTGCCAGTGAAATTGCTCTCCCACCCTCGCAGCTCTACCATTAAGTGAGGCCTGCCCCCGCCCCTGCACTCTTGAGTGTTGGTGATCGAGGCCCTCCTCCACCCGCAGGTTTCCCTGCGCCTCATCCCTGGTGGTCCAGTGGACCTCTGTCTCCTTCCTCTCACTCTGCTCCTTCACTCGTTTTTCTACCCTTTTTATCTTTCACCTTTCTGCACTTTTCTGCATCTCTGCTCTTTTGTGCCTTATTTCTACTCATTTTCCCTTTCTCTCGCTCTGCTCTTTCACTCATTTTCACTCATTTTTCTACCCTCTTTTATCTTTCACCTTTCTGCACTTTCTCTGCATCTCTGCTCTTTTGTGCCTTATTTCTGCTTATTTTCCCTTTTTTCTTTTTCCCTTACTTCCTCCCTGTACCTTTCCCCGCCGCTGCTGCCCCTGCGGCCCCTCCCCCCCCAGCGCGACCGGCCCAATCCAGCTCCCCTCCCCGCTCCCGCCTCCCAGCTGTCCAGCCCTCCCCGACCCCTACTTAATGGCGGCCACTGCGGGGACAGGCGAGCAAGACCACTGACTCATTGTCAGTGAAATTGCTCTCCCACCCTCGCAGCTCCACCATTAAGTGAGGCCTGCCCCTGCACTCTTGAGTGTTGGTGATCGAGGCCCTCCTCCAGCCGCAGGTTTCCCTGCGCCTCATCCCTGGTGGTCCAGTGGACCTCTGTCACCTTCCTCTCACTCTGCTCCTTCACTCGTTTTTCTACCCTTTTTATCTTTCACCTTTCTGCACTTTTCTGCATCTCTGCTCTTTTGTGCCTTATTTCTGCTCATTTTCCCTTTCTCTCGCTCTGCTCTTTCACTCGTTTTCACTCGTTTTTCTACCCTCTTTTATCTTTCACCTTTCTGCACTTTTCTGCATCTCTGCTCTTTTGTGCCTTATTTCTGCTTATTTTCCCTTTTTTCTTTATCCCTCCTTTATCCCTCCTTTTACCTTTCCCCGCCGCTGCTGCCCCGCGGCCGCCTCCCCCCAGCGCGACCGGCCCAATCCAGCTCCCTCCCCGCTCCCGCCTCCCAGCTGTCCAGCCCTCCCTGACCCCTACTTAATGGCGGCCACTGCGGGGACAGGCGAGCAAGAGCACTGACTCATTGTCATTGAAATTGCTCTCCCACCCTCGCAGCTCCACCATTAAGTGAGGCCTGCCCCTGCAGTCTTGAGTGTTGGTGATCGAGGCCCTCCTCCACCCGCAGGTTTCCCTGCGCTTCATCCCTGGTGGTCCAGTGGACCTCTGTCTCCTTCCTCTCACTCTGCTCCTTCACTCGTTTTTCTACCCTTTTTATCTTTCACCTTTCTGCACTTTTCTGCATCGCTGCTCTTTTGTGCCTTATTTCTGATCATTTTCCCTTTCTCTCGCTCTGCTCTTTCACTCGTTTTCACTCGTTTTTCTACCCTCTTTTATCTTTCACCTTTCTGCACTTTTCTGCATCTCTGCTCTTTTGTGCCTTATTTCTGCTTATTTTCCCTTTTTTCTTTATCCCTTATTTCCTCCCTTTACCTTTCCCCGCCGCTGCTGCCCCCACGGCCGCTCCCCCCAAGCGCGACCGGCCCAATCCAGCTCCCCTCCCCGCTCCCGCCTCCCAGCTGTCTAGCCCTCCCCGACCCCTACTTAATGGCGGCCACTGCGGGGACAGGCGAGCAAGACCACTGACTCATTATCAGTGAAATTGCTCTCCCACCCTCGCAGCTCCAGAATTAAGTGAGGCCAGCCCCTGCCCCTGCACTCTTGAGTGTTGGTGATCGAGGCCTTCCTCCACCTGCAGGTTTCCCTGCGCCTCATCCCTGGTGGTCCAGTGGTCCTCTGTCTCCTTCCTCTCACTCTGCTCCTTCAGTCGTTTTTCTACCCTTTTTATCTTTCACCTTTCTGCACTTTTCTGCATCTCTGCTCTTTTGTGCCTTATTTCTGCTCATTTTCCCTTTCTCTCGCTCTGCTCTTTCACTGGTTTTCACTCGTTTTTTTACCCTCTTTTATCTTTCACCTTTCTGCACTTTTCTGCATCTCTGCTCTTTTGTGCCTTATTTCTGCTTAATTTCCCTTTTTTCTTTACCCCTTATTTCCTCCCTTTACATTTCCCCGCCGCTGCTGCCCCCGCGGCCCCTCCCCCCCCAACGCGACCGGCCCAATCCAGCTCCCCTCCCCGCTCCCACCTCCCAGCTGTCCAGCTCTCCCCGACCCCTACTTAATGGCGGCCACTGCGGGGACAGGCGAGCAAGACCACTGACTCATTGCCAGTGAAATTGCTCTCCCACCCTCGCAGCTCCACCATTAAGTGAGGCCTGCCCCTGCACTCTTGAGTGTTGGTGATCGAGGCCCTCCTCCACCCGCAGGTTTCCCTGCGCCTCATCCCTGGTGGTCCAGTGGACCTCTGTCTCCTTCCTCTCACTCTGCTCCTTCACTCGTTTTCACTCGTTTTTCTACCCTTTTTATCTTTCACCTTTCTGCACTTTTCTGCATCTCTGTTCTTTTGTGCCTTATTTCTGCTCATTTTCCCTTTCTCTCGCTCTGCTCTTTCACTCGTTTTCACTCGTTTTTCTACCCTCTTTTATCTTTCACCTTGCTGCACTTTTCTGCATCTCTGCTCTTTGGTGCCGTATTTCTGCTTATTTTCCCTTTTTTCTTTATCCCTTATTTCCTCCCTTTACCTTTCCCCGCCGCTGCTGCCCCCGAGGCCCCTCCCCCCCAGCGCGACTGGCCCAATCCAGCTCCCCTCCCAGATCCCGCCTCCCAGCTGTCCAGCCCTCCCCGACCCCTACTTAATGGCGGCCACTGCGGGGACAGGCGAGCAAGACCACTGACTCATTGTCAGTGAAATTGCTCTCCCACCCTCGCAGCTCCACCATTAAGTGAGGCCTGCCCCTGCAGTCTTGAGTGTTGGTGATCGAGGCCCCCTCCACCCGCAGGTTTCCCTGCGCTTCATCCCTGGTGGTCCAGTGGACCTCTGTCTCCTTCCTCTCACTCTGCTCCTTCACTCGTTTTTCTACCGTTTTTATCTTTCACCTTTCTGCACTTTTCTGCATCTCTGCTCTTTTGTGCCTTATTTCTGCTCATTTTCCCTTTCTCTCGCTCTGCTCTTTCACTCGTTTTCACTCGTTTTTCTACCCTCTTTTATCTTTCACCTTTCTGCACTTTTCTGCATCTCTGCTCTTTTGTGCCTTATTTCTGCTTATTTTCCCTTTTTTCTTTATCCCTTATTTCCTCCCTTTACCTTTCCCCGCCGCTGCTGCCCCCGCGGCCGCTCCCCCCAGCGCGACCGGCCCAATCCAGCTCCCTCCCTCCCCGCTCCCGCCTCCCAGCTGTCCAGCCCTCCCCGACCCCTACTTAATGGCGGCCACTGCGGGGACAGGCGAGCAAGACCACTGACTCATTGTCAGTGAAATTGCTCTCCCACCCTCGCAGCTCCACCATTAAGTGAGGCCTGCCCCTGCCCCTGCACTCTTGAGTGCTGGTGATCGAGGCCTTCCTCCACCCGCAGGTTTCCCTGCGCCTCATCCCTGGTGGTCCAGTGGTCCTCTGTCTCCTTCCTCTCACTCTGCTCCTTCACTCGTTTTTCTACCCTTTTTATCTCTTCACCTTTCTGCACTTTTCTGCATCTCTGCTCTTTTGTGCCTTATTTCTGCTCATTTTCCCTTTCTCTCGCTCTGCTCTTTCACTCGTTTTCACTCGTTTTTCTACCCTCTTTTATCTTTCACCTTTCTGCACTTTTCTGCATCTCTGATCTTTTGTGCCTTATTTCTGCTTATTTTCCCTTTTTTCTTTACCCTTTACTTCCTCCCTTTACCTTTCCCCGCCGCTGCTGCCCCTGCGGCCCCGCCCCCCCCAGCACGACCGGCCCAATCCAGCTCCCCTCCCCGCTCCCGCCTCCCAGCTGTCCAGCCCTCCCCGACCTCTACTTAATGGCGGCCACTGCGGGGACAGGCGAGCAAGACCACTGACTCATTGCCAGTGAAATTGCTCTCCCACCCTCGCAGCTCCACCATTAAGTGAGGCCTGCCCCTGCACTCTTGAGTGTTGATGATCGAGGCCCTCCTCCACCCGCAGGTTTCCCTGCGCCTCATCCCTGGTGGTCCAGTGGACCTCTGTCTCCTTCCTCTCACTCTGCTCCTTCACTCGTTTTTCTACCCTTTTATCTTTCACCTTTCTGCACTTTTCTGCATCTCTGCTCTTTTGTGCCTTATTTCTGCTCATTTTCCCTTCCTTTCGCTCTGCTCTTTCACTCGTTTTCACTCGTTTTTCTACCCTCTTTTATCTTTCACCTTTTTGCACTTTCCTGCATCACTGCTCTTTTGTGCCTTATTTCTGCTTATTTTCCCTTTTTTCTTTATCCCTTATTTCTTCCCTTTACCTTTCCCCGCCGCTGCTGCCCCGCGGCCCCTCCCCACCCAGCGCGACCGGCCCAATCCAGCTCCCCTCCCCGCTCCCGCCTCCCAGCTGTCCAGCCCTCCCCGACCCCTACTTAATGGCGGCCACTGCGGGGACAGGCGAGCAAGACCACTGACTCATTGCCAGTGAAATTGCTCTCCCACCCTCGCAGCTCCACCATTAAGTGAGGCCTGCCCCCGCCCCTGCACTCTTGAGTGTTGGTGATCGAGGCCCTCCTCCACCCGCAGGTTTCCCTGCGCCTCATCCCTGGTGGTCCAGTGGACCTCTGTCTCCTTCCTCTCACTCTGCTCCTTCACTCGTTTTTCTACCCTTTTTATCTTTCACCTTTCTGCACTTTTCTGCATCTCTGCTCTTTTGTGCCTTATTTCTGCTCATTTTCCCTTCCTCTCGCTCTGCTCTTTCACTCGTTTTCACTCGTTTTTCTACCCTCTTTTATCTTTCACCTTTCTGCACTTTTCTGCATCTCTGCTCTTTTGTGCCTTATTTCTGCTTATTTTCCCTTTTTTCTTTATCCCTTATTTCCTCCCTTTACCTTTCCCCGCCGCTGCTGCCCCCGCGGCCCCGCCCCCCCAGCGCAACCGGCCCAATCCAGCTCCCCTCCCCTCTCCCGCCTCCCAGCTGTCCAGCCCTCCTCGGCCCCTACTTAATGGCGGCCACTGCGGGGACAGGCGAGCAAGACCACTGACTCATTGTCAGTGAAATTGCTCTCCCACTCTCGCAGCTCCACCATTAAGTGAGGCGCTGCCCCTGCACTCTTGAGTGTTGGTGATCGAGGCCCTCCTCCACCCGCAGGTTTCCCTGCGCCTCATCCCTGGTGGTCCAGTGGACCTCTGTCTCCTTCCTCTCACTCTGCTCCTTCACTCGTTTTTCTACCCTTTTTATCTTTCACCTTTCTGCACTTTCCTGCATCTCTGCTCTTTTGTGCCTTATTTCTGCTCATTTTCCCTTTCTCTCGCTCTGCTCTTTCACTCATTTTCACTCGTTTTTCTACAGTCTTTTATCTTTCACCTTTCTGCACTTTTCTGCATCTCTGCTCTTTGAGCCTTATTTCTGCTCATTTTCCCTTCCTCTCACTCTGCTCTTTCACTCGTTTTCACTCGTTTTTCTACCCTCTTTTATCTTTCACCTTTCTGCACTTTTCTGCATCTCTGCTCTTTTGTGCCTTATTTCTGCTTATTTTCCCTTTTTTCTTTATCCCTTATTTCCTCCCTTTACCTTTCCCCGCCGCTGCTGCCCCTGCGGCCCCTCCCCCCAGCGCGACCGGCCCAATCCAGCTCCCCTCCCCACTCCCGCCTCCCAGCTGTCCAGCCCTCCCCGACCCCTACTTAATGGCGGCCACTGCGGGGACAGGCGAGCAAGAGCACTGACTCATTGTCAGTGAAATTGCTCTCCCACCCTCGCAGCTCCACCATTAAGTGAGGCCTGCCCCTGCCCCTGCAGTCTTGAGTGTTGGTGATCGAGGCCCTCCTCCACCCGCAGGTTTCCCTGCGCTTCATCCCTGGTGGTCCAGTGGACCTCTGTCTCCTTCCTCTCACTCTGCTCCTTCACTCGTTTTTCTACCGTTTTTATCTTTCACCTTTCTGCACTTTTCTGCATCTCTGCTCTTTTGTGCCTTATTTCTGCTCATTTTCCCTTTCTCTCGTTCTGCTCTTTCACTCGTTTTCACTCGTTTTTCTACCCTCTTTTATCTTTCACCTTTCTGCACTTTTCTGCATCTCTGCTCTTTTGTGCCTTATTTCTGCTTATTTTCCCTTTTTTCTTTATCCCTTATTTCCTCCCTTTACCTTTCCCCGCCGCTGCTGCCCCTGCGGCCCCTCCCCCCCAGCGCGACCGGCCCAATACAGCTCCCCTCCCCGCTCCCGCCTCCCAGTTGTCCAGCCCTCCCCGACCCCTACTTAATGGCGGCCACTGCGGGGACAGGCGAGCAAGACCACTGACTCATTGCCAGTGAAATTGCTCTCCCACCCTCGCAGCTCCACCATTAAGTGAGGCCTGCCCCTGCACTCTTGAGTGTTGATGATCGAGGCCCTCCTCCACCCGCAGGTTTCCCTGCGCCTCATCCCTGGTGGTCCAGTGGACCTCTGTCTCCTTCCTCTCACTCTGCTCCTTCACTCGTTTTTCTACCCTTTTTATCTTTCACCTTTCTGCACTTTTCTGCATCGCTGCTTTTTTGTGCCTATTTCTGATCATTTTCCCTTTCTCTCGCTCTGCTCTTTCACTCGTTTTCACTCGTTTTTCTACCCTCTTTTATCTTTCACCTTTCTGCACTTTTCTGCATCTCTGCTCTTTTGTGCCTTATTTCTGCTTATTTTCCCTTTTTTCTTTATCCCTTATTTCCTCCCTTTACCTTTCCCCGCCGCTGCTGCCCCCGCGGCCCCGCCCCCCCAGCGCGACCCGGCCCAATCCAGCTCCCCTCCCTGCTCCCGCCTCCCAGCTTTCCAGCCCTCCCCGGCCCCTACTTAATGGCGGCCACTGCGGGGACAGGCGAGCAAGACCACTGACTCATTGTTAGTGAAATTGCTCTCCCACCCTCGCAGCTCCACCATTAAGTGAGGCCTGCCCCTGCACTCTTGAGTGTTGGTGATCGAGGCCCTCCTCCACCTGCAGGTTTCCCTGCGCCTCATCCCTGGTGGTCCAGTGGACCTCTGTCTCCTTCCGATCACTCTGCTCCTTCACTCGTTTTTCTACCCTTTTTATCTTTCACCTTTCTGCACTTTTCTGCATCTCTGCTCTTTTGTGCCTTATTTCTGCTCATTTTCCCTTTCTCTCGCTCTGCTCTTTCACTCGTTTTCACTCGTTTTTCTACCCTCTTTTATCTTTCACCTTTCTGCACTTTTCTGCATCTCTGCTCTTTTGTGCCTTATTTCTGCTTATTTTCCCTTTTTTCTTTATCCCTCATTTCCTCCCGTTACCTTTCCCCGCCGCTGCTGCCCCCGTGGCCCCTCCCCCCCAGCGCAACCGGCCCAATCCAGCTCCCCTCCCCGCTCCTGCCTCCCAGCTGTCCAGCCCTCCCCGACCCCTACTTAATGGCGGCCACTGCGGGGACAGGCGAGCAAGACCACTGACTCATTGTCATTGAAATTGCTCTCCCACCCTCGCAGCTCCACCATTAAGTGAGGCCTGCCCCTGCCCCTGCACTCTTGAGTGTTGGTGATCGAGGCCTTCCTCCACCCGCAGGTTTCCCTGTGCCTCATCCCTGGTGGTCCAGTGGACCTCTGTCTCCTTCCTCTCACTCTGCTCCTTCACTCGTTTTTCTACCCTTTTTATCTTTCACCTTTCTGCACTTTTCTGCATCTCTGCTCTTTTGTGCCTTATTTCTGCTCATTTTCCCTTTCTCTCGCTCTGCTCTTTCACTCGTTTTCACTCGTTTTTCTACCCTCTTTTATCTTTCACCTTTCTTCACTTTCGCTGCATCTCTGCTCTTTTGTGCCTTATTTCTGCTTATTTTCCCTTTTTTCTTTATCCCTTATTTCCTCCCTTTACCTTTCCCCGCCGCTGCTGCCCCCGCGGCCCCTCCCCCCCCAGCGCGACCGGCCCAATCCAGCTCCCCTCCCCGCTCCCGCCTCCCAGCTGTCCAGCCCTCCCCGACCTCTACTTAATGGCGGCCACTGCGGGGACAGGCGAGCAAGACCACTGACTCATTGTCAGTGAAATTGCTCTCCCACCCTCGCAGCTCCACCATTAAGTGAGGCCTGCCCCTGCACTCTTGAGTGTTGGTGATCGAGGCCCTCCTCCACCCGCAGGTTTCCCTGCACCTCATCCCTGGTGGTCCAGTGGACCTCTGTCTCCTTCCTCTCACTCTGCTCCTTCACTCGTTTTTCTACCCTTTTTATCTTTCACCTTTCTGCACTTTTCTGCATCTCTGCTCTTTTGTGCCTTATTTCTGCTCATTTTCCCTTTCTCTCGCTCTGCTCTTTCACTCGTTTTCACTCATTTTTCTACCCTCTTTTATCTTTCGACTTTCTGCACTTTCTCTGCATCTCTGCTCTTTTGTGCCTTATTTCTGCTTATTTTCCCTTTTTTCTTTATCCCTTATTTCCTCCCTTTACCTTTCCCCACCGCTGCTGTCCCCGTGGCCCCTCCCCCCACAGCGCGACCGCCCCAATCCAGCTCCCCTCCCCGCTTCCGCCTCCCAGCTGTCCAGCCCTCCCCGACCCCTACTTAATGGCGGCCACTGCGGGGACAGGCGAGCAAGACCACTGACTCATTGTCAGTGAAATTGCTCTCCCACCCTCGCAGCTCCACCATTAAGTGAGGCCTGCCCCTGCACTCTTGAGTGTTGGTGATCGAGGCCCTCCTCCACCCGCAGGTTTCCCTGCGCCTCATCCCTGGTGGCCAAGTGGACCTCTGTCTCCTTCCTCTCACTCTGCTCCTTCACTCGTTTTTCTACCCTTTTTATCTTTCACCTTTCTGCACTTTTCTGCATCTCTGCTCTTTTGTGCCTTATTTCTGCTCATTTTCCCTTTCTCTTGCTCTGCTCTTTCACTCGTTTTCACTCATTTTTCTACCCTCTTTAATCTTTCACCTTTCTGCATCTCTGCTCTTTTGTGCCTTATTTCTGCTTATTTTCCCTTTTTTCTTTATCCCTTATTTCCTCCCTTTACCTTTCCCTGCCGCTGCTGCCCGCGGCCCCTCCCCCCACAGCGCGACCGGCCCAATCCAGCTCCCCTCCCCTCTCCCGCCTCCCAGCTGTCCAGCCCTCCCCGGCCCCTACTTAATGGCGGCCACTGCGGGGACAGGCGAGCAAGACCACTGACTCATTGTCAGTGAAATTGCTCTCCCACCCTCGCAGCTCCACCATTAAGTGAGGCCTGCCCCGCCCCTGCACTCTTGAGTGTTGCTGATCGAGGCCCTCCTCCACCAGCAGGTTTCCCTGTGCCTCATCCCTGTGGTCCAGTGGACCTCTGTCTCCTTCCTCTCACTCTGCTCCTTCACTCCTTTTTCTACCCTTTTTATCTTTCACTTTTCTGCATCTCTGCTCTTTTGTGCCTTATTTCTCCTCATTTTCCCTCCCTCTCGCTCTGCTCTTTCACTCGTTTTTCTACCCTCTTTTATCTTTCACCTTTCTGCACTTTTCTGCATCTCTGCTCTTTTGTGCCTTATTTCTGCTTATTTTCCCTTTTTTCTTTATCCCTTATTTCCTCCCTTTACCTTTCCCCGCCGCTGCTGCCCCCGCGGCCCCTCCCCCCCCAGTGCACCCGGCCCAATCCAGCTCCCCTCCCCGCTCCCGCCTCCCAGCTGTCCAGCCCTCCCCGGCCCCTACTTAATGGCGGCCACTGCGGGGACAGGCGAGCAAGACCACTGACTCATTGTCAGTGAAATTGCTCTCCCACCCTCGCAGCTCCACCATTAAGTGAGGCCTGCCCCTGCACTCTTGAGTGTTGGTGATCGAGGCCCTCCTCCACCCGCAGGTTTCCCTACGCCTCATCCCTGGTGGTCCAGTAGACCTCTGTCTCCTTCCTCTCACTCTGCTCCTTCACTCGTTTTTCTACCCTTTTTATCTTTCACCTTTCTGCACTTTTCTGCATCTCTGCTCTTTTGTGCCTTATTTCTGCTCATTTTCCCTTTCTCTCGCTCTGCTCTTTCACTCGTTTTCACTCGTTTTTCTACAGTCTTTTATCTTTCACCTTTCTGCACTTTTCTGCATCTCTGCTCTTTTGTGCCTTATTTCTGCTTATTTTCCCTTTTTTCTTTACCCCTTATTTCCTCCCTTTACCTTTCCCGCCGCTGCTGCCCCCGCAGCTCCACCCCCCCCAGCGCGACCGGCCCAATCCAGCTCCCCTCCCCGCTCCCGCCTCCCAGCTGTCCAGCCCTCCCCGAGCCCTACTTAATGGCGGCCACTGCGGGGACAGGCGAGCAAGACCACTGACTCATTGCCAGTGAAATTGATCTCCCACCCTCGCAGCTCCACCATTAAGTGAGGCCTGCCCCTGCACTCTTGAGTGTTGGTGATCGAGGCCCTCCTCCACCCGCAGGTTTCCCTGCGTCTCATCCCTGGTGGTCCAGTGGACCTCTGTCTCCTTCCTCTCACTCTGCTCCTTCACTCGTTTTCACTCGTTTTTCTATCCTTTTTATCTTTCACCTTTCTGCACTTTTCTGCATCTCTGCTCTTTTGTGCCTTATTTCTGCTCATTTTCCCTTCCTCTCGCTCTGCTCTTTCACTCGTTTTCACTCGTTTTTCTTCACTCTTTTATCTTTCACCTTTCTGCACATTTCTGCATCTCTGCTCTTTTGTGCCTTATTTCTGCTTATTTTCACTTTTTTCTTTATCCCTTATTTCCTCCCTTTACCTTTCCCCGCCGCTGCTGCCCCCGCGGCCCCGCCCCCCCAGCGCGACCATCCCAATCCAGCTCCCCTCCCTGCTCCCGCCTCCCAGCTTTCCAGCCCTCCCCGGCCCCTACTTAATGGCGGCCACTGCGGGGACAGGCGAGCAAGACCACTGACTCATTGTTAGTGAAATTGCTCTCCCACCCTCGCAGCTCCACCATTAAGTGAGGCCTGCCCCTGCACTCTTGAGTGTTGGTGATCGAGGCCCTCCTCCACCCGCAGGTTTCCCTGCGCCTCATCCCTGGTGGTCCAGTGGACCTCTGTCTCCTTCCTCTCACTCTGCTCCTTCACTCGTTTTTCTACCCTTTTTATCTTTCACCTTTCTGCACTTTTCTGCATCTCTGCTCTTTTGTGCCTTATTTCTGCTCATTTTCCCTTTCTCTCGCTCTGCTCTTTCACTCGTTTTCACTCGTTTTTCTACCCTCTTTTATCTTTCACCTTTCTGCACTTTTCTGCATCTCTGCTCTTTTGTGCCTTATTTCTGCTTATTTTCCCTTTTTTCTTTATCCCTTATTTCCTCCCGTTACCTTTCCCCGCCGCTGCTGCCCCCGTAGCCCCTCCCCCCCAGCGCAACCGGCCCAATCCAGCTCCCCTCCCCGCTCCTGCCTCCCAGCTGTCCAGCCCTCCCCGACCCCTACTTAATGGCGGCCACTGCGGGGACAGGCGAGCAAGACCACTGACTCATTGTCATTGAAATTGCTCTCCCACCCTCGCAGCTCCACCATTAAGTGAGGCCTGCCCCTGCCCCTGCACTCTTGAGTGTTGGTGATCAAGGCCCTCCTCCACCCGCAGGTTTCCCTGCGCCTCATCCCTGGTGGTCCAGTGGACCTCTGTCTCCTTCCTCTCACTCTGCTCCTTCACTCGTTTTTCTACCCTTTTTATCTTTCACCTTTCTGCACTTTTCTGCATCTCTGCTCTTTTGTGCCTTATTTCTGCTCATTTTTCCTTTCTCTCGCTCTGCTCTTTCACTCGTTTTCACTCATTTTTCTACCCTCTTTTATCTTTCACCTTTCTTCACTTTTGCTGCATCTCTGCTCTTTTGTGCCTTATTTCTGCTTATTTTCCCTTTTTTCTTTATCCCTTATTTCCTCCCTTTACCTTTCCCCGCCGCCCCCACGGCCCCTCCCCCCCCAGCGCGACCGGCCCAATCCAGCTCCCCTTCCCGCTCCCACCTCCCAGCTGTCCAGCCCTCCCCGACCTCTACTTAATGGCGGCCACTGCGGGGACAGGCGAGCAAGACCACTGACTCATTGTCAGTGAAATTGCTCTCCCACCCTCGCAGCTCTACCATTAAGTGAGGCCTGCCCCTGCCCCTGCACTCTTGAGTGTTGGTGATCGAGGCCCTCCTCCACCCGCAGGTTTCCCTGTGCCTCATCCCTGGTGGTCCAGTGGACCTCTGTCTCCTTCCTCTCACTCTGCTCCTTCACTCGTTTTTCTACCCTTTTTATCTTTCACCTTTCTGCACTTTTCTGCATCTCTGCTCTTTTGTGCCTTATTTCTGCTTATTTTCCCTTTTTTCTTTATCCCTTATTTCCTCCCTTTACCTTTCCCCACCGCTGCTGCCCCCGCGGCCCCTCCCCCCCCAGCGCGACCGGCCCAATCCAGCTCCCCTCCCCGCTCCCGCCTCCCAGCTGTCCAGCCCTCCCCGACACCTACTTAATGGCGGCCACTGCGGGGACAGGCGAGCAAGACCACTGACTCATTGTCAGTGAAATTGCTCTCCCACCCTCGCAGCTCCACCATTAAGTGAGGCCTGCCCCTGCACTCTTGAGTGTTGGTGATCGAGGCCCTCCTCCACCCGCAGGTTTCCCTGCGCCTCATCCCTGGTGGTCCAGTGGACCTCTGTCTCCTTCCTCTCACTCTGCTCCTTCACTCGTTTTTCTACCCTTTTTATCTTTCACCTTTCTGTACTTTTCTGCATCTCTGCTCTTTTGTGCCTTATTTCTGCTCATTTTCCCTTTCTCTCGCTCTGCTCTTTCACTCGTTTTCACTCATTTTTCTACCCTCTTTTATCTTTCACCTTTCTGCATCTCTGTTCTTTTGTGCCTTATTTCTGCTTATTTTCCCTTTTTTCTTTATCCCTTATTTCCTCCCTTTACCTTTCCCCGCCGCTGCTGCCCCCGCGGCCCACCCCCCCAGCGCGACAGGCCCAATCCAGCTCCCCTCGCCGCTCCCGCCTCCCAGCTGTCCAGCCCTCCTCGGCCCCTACTTAATGGCGGCCACTGCGGGGACAGGCGAGCAAGACCACTGACTCATTGTCAGTGAAATTGCTCTCTCACCCTCGCAGCTCCACCATTATGTGAGGCCTGCCCCTGCCCCTGCACTCTTGAGTGTTGGTGATCGAGGCCCTCCTCCACCCGCAGGTTTCCCTGCGCCTCATCCCTGGTGGTCCAGTGGACCTCTGTCTCCTTCCTCTTACTCTGCTCCTTCACTCGTTTTCACTCGTTTTTCTACCCTTTTTATCTTTCACCTTTCTGCACTTTTCTGCATCTCTGTTCTTTTGTGCCTTATTTCTGCTCATTTTCCCTTTCTCTCGCTCTGCTCTTTCACTCGTTTTCACTCGTTTTTCTACCCTCTTTTATCTTTCACCTTTCTGCACTTTTCTGCATCTCTGCTCTTTGGTGCCGTATTTCTGCTTATTTTCCCTTTTTTCTTTATCCCTTATTTCCGCCCTTTACCTTTCCCCGCCGCTGCTGCCCCCGAGGCCCCTCCCCCCCCAGCGCGACCGGCCCAATCCAGCTCCCCTCCCCGCTCCCGCCTCCCAGCTGTCCAGCCCTCCCCGACCCCTACTTAATGGCGGCCACTGCGGGGACAGGCGAGCAAGACCACTGACTCATTGTCAGTGAAATTGCTCTCCCACCCTCGCAGCTCCACCATTAAGTGAGGCCTGCCCCTGCCCCTGCACTCTTGAGTGTTGGTGATCGAGGCCCTCCTCCACCCGCAGGTTTCCCTGCGCCTCATCCCTGGTGGTCCAGTGGACCTCTGTCTCCTTCCTCTCACTCTGCTCCTTCACTCGTTTTTCTACCCTTTTTATCTTTCACCTTTCTGCACTTTTCTGCATCTCTGCTCTTTTGTGCCTTATTTCTGCTCATTTTCCCTTTCTCTCACTCTGCTCTTTCACTCGTTTTCACTCGTTTTTCTTCCCTCTTTTATCTTTCACCTTTCTGCACTTTTCTGCATCTCTGCTCTTTGTGCCTTATTTCTGCTTATTTTCCCTTTTTTCTTTACCCCTTATTTCCTCCCTTTACCTTTCCCCGCCGCTGCTGCCCCCGCGGCCCCTTCCCCCCAGTGCGACCAGCCCAATCCAGCTCCCCTCCCCGCTCCCGCCTCCCAGCTGTCCAGCCCTCCCCGACCCCTACTTAATGGCGGCCACTGCGGGGACAGGCGAGCAAGACCACTGACTCATTGCCAGTGAAATTGCTCTCCCACCCTCGCAGCTCCACCATTAAGTGAGGCCTGCCCCCGCCCCTGCACTCTTGAGTGTTGGTGATCGAGGCCCTCCTCCACCCGCAGGTTTCCCTGCGCCTCATCCCTGGTGGTCCAGTGGACCTCTGTCTCCTTCCTCTCACTCTGCTCCTTCAATCGTTTTCACCGTTTTTCTACCCTTTTTATCTTTCACCTTTCTGCACTTTTCTGCATCTCTGCTCTTTTGTGCCTTATTTCTGCTCATTTTCCCTTTCTCTCACTCTGCTCTTTCACTTGTTTTCACTCGTTTTTCTACCCTCTTTTATCTTTCCCCTTTCTGCACTTTTCTGCATCGCTGCTCTTTTGTGCCTTATTTCTGCTTATTTTCCCTTTTTTCTTTACCCCTTATTTCCTCCCTTTACCTTTCCCGCCGCTGCTGCCCCAGCGGCCCCTCCCCCTCCAGCGCGACTGGCCCAATCCAGCTCCCCTCCCCGCTCCACCTACCAGCTGTCCAGCCCTCCCCGACCCCTACTTAATGGCGGCCACTGTGGGGACAGGCGAGCAAGACCACTGACTCATTGCCAGTGAAATTGCTCTCCCACCCTCGCAGCTCCACCATTAAGTGAGGCCTGCCCCTGCACTCTTGAGTGTTGGTGATCGAGGCCCTCCTCCACCCGCAGGTTTCCCTGCGCCTCATCCCTGGTGGTCCAGTGGACCTCTGTCTCCTTCCTCTCACTCTGCTCCTTCACTCGTTTTCACTCGTTTTTCTACCCTTTTTATCTTTCACCTTTCTGCACTTTTCTGCATCTCTGCTCTTTTGTGCCTTATTTCTGCTTATTTTCCCTTTTTTTCTTTATCCCTTATTTCCTCCCTTTACCTTTCTCCGCCGCTGCTGCCCCCGCGGCCCCTCCCCCCCCAGCGCGACCAGCCCAATTCAGCTCCCCTCCCCGCTCCCGCCTCCCAGCTGTCCAGCCCTCCCCGGCCCCTGCTTAATGGCGGCCACTGCGGGGACAGGCAAGCAAGACCACTGACTCATTGTCAGTGAAATTGCTTTCCCACCCTCGCAGCTCCACCATTAAGTGAGGCCTGCCCCTGCACTCTTGAGTGTTGGTGATCGAGGCCCTCCTCCACCTGCAAGTTTCCCTGCACCTCATCCCTGGTGGTCCAGTGGACCTCTGTCTCCTTCCTCTCACTCTGCTCCTTCACTCGTTTTCACTCGTTTTTCTACCCTTTTTATCTTTCACCTATCTGCACTTTTCTGCATCTCTGCTCTTTTGTGCCTTATTTCTGCTCATTTTCCCTTTCTCTTGCTCTGCTCTTTCACTCGTTTACACTCGTTTTTCTACCCTCTTTTATCTTTCACCTTTCTGCACTTTTCTGCATCTCTGCTGTTTTGTGCCTTATTTCTGCTTATTTTCCCTTTTTTTTCTTTATCCCTTATTTCCTCCCTTTACCTTTCCCCGCCGCTGCTGCCCCCGCGGCCCCTCCCCCCCAGCGCGACCGGCCCAATCCAGCTCCCCTCCCCGCTCCCGCCTCCCAGCTGTCCAGCCCTCGCCGACCCCTACTTAATGGCGGCCACTGCGGGGACAGGCGAGCAAGACCACTGACTCATTGTCAGTGAAAATACTCTCCCACCCTCACAGCTCCACCATTAAGTGAGGCCTGCCCCTGCACTCTTGAGTGTTGGTGATCGAGGCCCTCCTCCACCCGCAGGTTTCCCTGCGCCTCATCCCTGGTGGTCCAGTGGACCTCTGTCTCCTTCCTCTCACTCTGCTCCTTCACTCGTTTTTCTACCCTTTTTATCTTTCACCTTTCTGCACTTTTCTGCATCTCTGCTCTTTTGTGCCTTATTTCTGCTCATTTTCCCTTTCTCTCGCTCTGCTCTTTCACTCGTTTTCACTCGTTTTTCTACCCTTTTTATCTTTCACCTTTCTGCACTTTTCTGCATCTCTGCTCTTTTGTGCCTTATTTCTGCTTATTTTCCCTTTTTTCTTTATCCCTTATTTCCTCCCTTTACCTTTCCCCGCCGCTGCTGCCCCCGTGGCCCCTCCCCCCCCCCAGCACGACCGGCCCAATGCAGCTCCCCTCCCCGCTCCCGCCTCCCAGCTGTCCAGCCCTCCCCGACCTCTACTTAATGGCGGCCGCGGGCATCGAGCGCGCCGCTGGTGCACCGAAGGCGCGTCAAAGGCAAGCCCGTCTGCGCCCGTCTGCGACCCGTCCACGACCAGCGCCAGGAACCCTGGACCTCCGCCCCACCAACGCTACGACCCAGCAGCACTCCACGCACTCAACCCAGGCCGCAACAACAACTGCAAGCTAGCATCACCAGCCGACACCCACGGACCCTTCAGCTGTCACCGCTGCCGGCACACCTGCAGCATCGCCAAGAACACAGATCCAGCACAACCCGCCCACAAGAACACAACCGAACCGAAGACCCTGCAATGCATCCTCCGCAACGTCCGATCCCTCCACAAACACGCCATAGAAATCTGGGACCTCCTCGACAGCAGCACCCCGGACATAGCGTTCTTCACCGAAACCTGGACCAACACCACCTCGGGACCGGACATCGCCATCGCCATCCCCCAAGGATACAAGATCTCCAGGAAGGACCGCCCCACCCGCCCAGGAGGAGGAATCGCCATCATCCACAAATCCAGCCTCCGCCTGAGCACACTCCCCGACGAGCCCACAGAACTGATGGAACACCTTCACTTCAAGATACTGGCCAGCCCCACCGCCACCATCCGAGGAACCCTCATCTACCGACCCCCTGGACCCCGCGGACCCTTCGCCAACTCCATCATGGACATTATCTCCCCGCAGGCCATCGCATCCACCAACTACACCCTGCTGGGAGACCTCAACTTCCACCTCGACAACCAACTGGACCCCAACACCACATCCCTCCTGGACAACCTCCACAACATTGGACTCCGCCAGATCGTGACTGAGCCCAAGCACTCAGCAGGACACACCCTCAACCCCCTCTTCACTACAGGAAACTCCATCACCTTCAGCCACACCACCGAACTCCCATGGACCGACAATCGTTGCGTCCACTTCACCTTCAGAACACCCACCATCCACAGACACCAGCACCTGCTTCCACGAAGAAACTGGACCAAAATCACAGACGACCAGATCACCTCCTCACTCAACAACTCCACCCCAACCATCGCGGAAAACGACGACCCCAACACCGCAGCCCGAACCCTGCATAGATGGATCTCGGACAGCACCAACACCATAGCCCCCCTCAAGAAAAACAACAATACCCGCGCCAAGAAAGCCAGATGGTTTACCACCGAACTTCGAGAGTCCAGACGCACATGCCGCCGCCTTGAAAAGGCCTGGAAGAACACCAAATCCACAGAAGCCCACAACAACTTCAGAGCCGCCACCAACGCCCACCATCAACTCATCAGAGAAACGAGGAAAAAAGCGATTGAAGACAGAATCTCCACCCACGCACACAACAGCAAGGGACTCTTCAGCATCATCAAGGAGTTCGCCCAACCCACCAGCGAGTCTACCGACATCCCTCCCTCACAAGACCTCTGCGACAAACTCAGCACCCTTTTCCACCAAAAAATCAAGAGCATCTACGACAACTTCGATAAAGACAACCAACACACTGAACCCTCACCAACCACCCCAGACACCCGGAAACCAGCGATTGATGACTGGACAGCCCTCACCACCGAAGACACACTGAAGACAATGAAGTCAATCCACTCAGGGGCCCCCACGGACCCCTGCCCCCACCACATCTTCAACAGAGCCGCCGACACCATCGCACCCATGCTCCGCCACACCATCAACCGCTCCCTGGCGACCGCCTCGTTCCCCGACGACTGGAAACACGCAGAGGTCAACCCCCTCCTAAAGAAACCCTCAGCGGACCCCACCGACCTCAAAAACTACAGACCCATCTCCCTGCTCCCGTTCCCAGCGAAAGTCATCGAGAAAGCCATCAACAGCCAACTCGCCACATTCATTGAAGAACACAACATCCTCGACTCCTCCCAATCCGGCTTCAGAAAAAACCACAGTACGGAAACCGCCCTCCTCGCCGCAACAGACGACATCCGCACCCTACTGGACAAAGGAGAAACAGTAGCCCTCATCCTCCTCGACCTATCAGCGGCGTTCGACACAGTCTCCCACCGCACCCTAATACGCAGACTCTACGACGCAGGAATCCAGGACAAGGCCCTCGACTGGATCCGCTCCTTCCTCTCCGGCAGGACGCAGCGGGTCAGACTTCCCCTTTCCTCTCGGACCCCACACCTACCACCTGCGGAGTCCCCCAGGGCTCCTCCCTCAGCCCGACGCTCTTCAACGTCTACATGGCTCCACTTGCCCCCATCGTCAGAACCTACGGACTCAACATCGTGTCATACGCAGACGACACCCAGCTCATCCTCTCCCTATCCAACGAGCCCAACACCGCCAGACGCAACTTTCGAGAAGGCATGGAAGCCATCGCCAAATGGATGAAAAACAGCTGCCTACAACTAAACACCAACAAAACAGAAGTACTCATCATGGACCCAAACACCGACGCCTGGAGCGACACCTGGTGGCCCCCTGCCCTCGGAAACCCGCCAACCCCCACAGACCACGCACGCAACCTGGGAATCATCCTGGACTCCAAGCTCAAAATGGACCGCCATTTCAACTCTGTCTCGTCTTCCTGCTTCCACACCCTCCGCCTCCTTCGTAAGACCTTCAAATGGATCCCCCTCGAACATCGAAAGACCGTCACTCACGCCCTGGTTACCAGCAGACTCGACTACGGCAACGCACTCTACGCCGGAATAAACAAAAACCTCACCTGCAAGCTACAGAACATCCAGAACGCCGCCGCAAGACTGGTCCTCAACCTGCCAAAACACTGCCACATCTCCCAGCACCTGCGCATACTCCACTGGCTCACCGTCGAGGCGAGAATCACCTTTAAGATGCTCACCCACGCACACAAGGCCCTCCACGGCACCGGACCAGCATACCTGAACAGCCGACTCAAATTCCACACACCCCAAAGGACCCTACGATTAGCCCAGCTCTCCTACGCCGTGGTCCCCCGCACCAGAAAGACCAGATCGGGAGGCCGCTCCTTCTCCTTCCTCGCGGCCAAAGCATGGAACGCCCTTCTGCTCCACCTCAGACAGACAACATCACATGCCATCTTCGCAAGAAACCTCAAAACCTGGCTCTTCGACAGACCCCCTCCTTGATGGAATGGAACCTGCACCCCCCCCACCCCTAGCGCCTTGAGACCCTTACGGGTGAGTAGTCGTGCTTTAACAAACCCCTGATTGATTGATTGATTGAGAAAGAGGCAATAGAAGTGTAGAAAGGAGCAAGTGAGGTGCAGAAAGAGCCAACAGAAGTGCACAAAGGGGCAACAGAATTGCTGAAAGAAGCAACAGAGGTGTAGAAAGAAGCAAGAAAAGTGCAGAAAGAGGCAAGTGAGATGCAAAAACAGGCAGGAAAAGTACAGAAAGAGGGAAGGCGAGTGCAGTAAGAGGCAACAGGGGTGCAGAAAGAAACAATGAGGTGCAGAAAGAGGAAACAGACGTGCAGAAAGAGGGCAGAGAGGTGCAGAAAAAGGCAAGAAAATTGCAGAAAGAGGCAAAAGAGGTATCTAAAGAGACAACAGGGGTGCAGAAAGAAGCAAGACAGGTGCAGAAAGAAGCATGGAAAGTGCAGAATGAAGCAACAGGGATGCAGAAAGAGGCAAGAGAGGTGCACAAACAGGCGAGAGAGTTACAGAAAGAGGCAAGTGAAGTGCAGAAGGAGGCAAGGGAACTGCAGAAAGAGGCAATAGAGGTGCAGAAAGAGGCAAGTGAGATGCAAAAACAGGCAGGAAAGGTACAGAAAGAAGGAAGACGAGTGCAGAAAGAGACAACAGGGGTGCAGAAAGAAGCAATTGAGGTGGAGAAAGAGACAACAGACGTGCAGAAAGAGGAAAGAGAGGTGCAGAAAAAGGCAAGAAAAGTGCATAAAGAGGCAAAAGAGGTACATAAAGAGACACCAGGGGTGCAGAAAGAAGCAAAACAGGTACAGAAAGAAGCATGGAAAGTGCAGAATGAAGCAACAGGGGTGCAGAAAGAGGCAAGAGAAGTGTAGAAAGGAGCAAGTGAGGTGCAGAAAGAGCCAACAGAGGTGCAAAAAGAGGCAAGGGAGGTGCAGAAACAGGCAAGAGAAGTGCACAAAGAGGCAAGAGAATTGCTGAAAGAAGCAACAGAGGTGTAGAAAGAAGCAAGAAAAGTGCAGAAAGAGGCAAGTGAGATGCAAAAACAGGCAGGAAAGGTACAGAAAGAGGGAAGATGAGTGCATAAAGAGACAACAGGGGTGCAGAAAGAAGCAAATGAGGTGCAGAAAGAGGCAACAGACGTGCAGAAAGATGGAAGAGAACTGCAGAAAAAGGCAAGAAAAGTGCAGAAAGAGGCAAAAGAGGTACATAAAGAGACAACAGGGGGGCAGAAATAAGCAAGACAGGTGCAGGAAGAAGCATGGAAAGTGCAGAATGAAGCAACAGGCATATAGAAAGAGGCAAGAGACGTGCACAAAGAGACGATAGCGTTACAGAAAGAGGCAAGTGAAGTGCAGAAGGAGGCAAGAGAACTGCAGAAAGAGGCAATAGAGGTGCAGAAAGAGGCAAGTGAGATACAAAAACAGGCAGGAAAGGTACAGAAAGAGGGAAGACGAGTGCAGAAAGAGACAATAGGGGTGTTGAAAGAAGCAAACGAGGTGGAGAAAGAGGCAACAGACGTTCAGAAAGAGGGAAGAGAGGTGAAGAAAAAGGCAAGAAAAGTGCAGAAAGAGGCATAAGAGGTACATAAAGAGACACCAGGGGTGCAGAAAGAAGCAAGACAGGTGCAGAAAGAAGCATGGAAAGTGCAGAATGAAGCGACAGGGGTGCAGAAAGAGGCAAGAGAAGTGTAGAAAGGAGCAAGTGAGGTGCAGAAAGAGCCAACAGATGTGCAAAAAGAGGCAAGGGAGGTGCAGAAACAGGCAAGAGAAGTGCACAAAGAGGCAAGAGAATTACTGAAAGAAGCAACAGAGGTGTAGAAAGAAGCAAGAAAAGTGCAGAAAGAGGCAAGTGAGATGCAAAAACAGTCAGGAAAGGTACAGAAAGAGGGAAGACGAGTGCAGAAAGAGACAACAGGGGTGCAGAAAGAAGCAAATGAGGTGCAGAAAGAGGCAACAGATGTGCAGAAAGATAGAAGAGAACTGCAGAAAGAGGCAAGGAAAGTGCAGAAAGAGGCAAAAGAGGTACATAAAGAGACAACAGGGGTGCAGAAAGAAGCAAGACAGGTGCAGAAAGAAGCATGGAAAGTGCAGAATGAAGCAACAGGGGTGCAGAAAGAGGCAACAGAGGTCCCCAAAGAGGCAAGAGAGTTACAGAAAGAGGCAAGTGAAGTGCAGAAGGAGGCAAGAGAACTGCAGAAAGAGGCAAGTGAGATGCAAAAACAGGCAGGAAAGGTACAGAAAGAGGGAAGACGAGTGCAGAAAGAGACAACAGGGTTGCAGAAAGAAGGAAATGGGGTGCAGAAAGAGGCAACAGACGTGCAGAAAGAGGGTAGAGAGGTGCAGAAAAGGCAAGAAAAGTGCAGAAAGAGGCAAAAGAGGTACATTAAGAGACACCAGGGGTGCAGAAAGAAGTAAGACAGGTGCATAAAGAAGCATGGAAAGTGCAGAATGAAGCAACATGGGTGCAGAAAGAGGCAAGAGAAGTGTAGAAAGGAGCAAGTGAGGTGTAGAAAGAGCCAACAGAGGTGCAAAAAGAGGCAAGGGAGGTGCAGAAACAGGCAAGAGAAGTGCACAAAGAGGCAAGAGAATTGCTGAAAGAAGCAACAGAGGTGTAGAAAAAAGCAAGAAAAGTGCAGAAAGAGGCAAGTGAGGTGCAAAAACAGGCAGGAAAGGTACAGAAAGAGGGAAGATGAGTGCAGAAAGAGACAACAGGGGTGCAGAAAGAAGCAAATCAAGTGCAGAAAGAGGCAACAGATGTGCAGAAAGATGGAAGAGAACTGCAGAAAAAGGCAAGAAAATTGCAGAAAGAGGCAAAAGAGGTACATAAAGAGACAACAGGGGTGCAGAAAGAAGCAAGACAGGTACAGAAAGAAGCATGGAAAGTGCAGAATGAAGCGACAGGGGTGCAGAAAGAGGCAAGAGAAGTGTAGAAAGGAGCAAGTGAGGTGCAGAAAGAGCCAACAGATGTGCAAAAAGAGGCAAGGGAGGTGCAGAAACAGGCAAGAGAAGTGCACAAAGAGGCAAGAGAATTGCTGAAAGAAGCAACAGAGGTGTAGAAAGAAGCAAGAAAAGTGCAGAAAGAGGCAAGTGAGATGCAAAAACAGGCAGGAAAGGTACAGAAAGAAGGAAGACGAGTGCAGAAAGAGACAACAGGGGTGCAGAAAGAAGCAATTGAGGTGGAGAAAGAGACAACAGACGTGCAGAAAGAGGAAAGGGAGGTGCAGAAAAAGGCAAGAAAAGTGCATAAAGAGGCAAAAGAGGTACATAAAGTGACACCAGGGGTGCAGAAAGAAGCAAAACAGGTGCAGAAAGAAGCATGGAAAGTGCAGAATGAAGCAACAGGGGTGCAGAAAGAGGCAAGAGAAGTGTAGAAAGGAGCAAGTGAGGTGCAGAAAGAGCCAACAGACGTGCAAAAAGAGGCAAGGGAGGTGCAGAAACAGGCAAGAGAAGTGCACAAAGAGGCAAGAGAATTGCTGAAAGAAGCAACAGAGGTGTAGAAAGAAGCAAGAAAAGTGCAGAAAGAGGCAAGTGAGATGCAAAAACAGGCAGGAAAGGTACAGAAAGAGGGAAGATGAGTGCAGAAAGAGACAACAGGGGTGCAGAAAGAAGCAAATGAGGTGCAGAAAGAGGCAACAGACGTGCAGAAAGATGGAAGAGAACTGCAGAAAAAGGCAAGAAAAGTGCAGAAAGAGGCAAAAGAGGTACATAAAGAGACAACAGGGGGGCAGAAAGAAGCAAGACAGGTGCAGAAAGAAGCATGGAAAGTGCAGAATGAAGCAACAGGGATGTAGAAAGAGGCAAGAGAGGTGCACAAAGAGGCAAGAGAGTTACAGAAAGAGGCAAGTGAAGTGCAGAAGGAGGCAAGAGAACTGCAGAAAGAGGCAATAGAGGTGCAGAAAGAGGCAAGTGAGATACAAAAACAGGCAGGAAAGGTACAGAAAGAGGGAAGACGAGTGCAGAAAGAGACAATAGGGGTGTTGAAAGAAGCAAACGAGGTGGAGAAAGAGGCAACAGACGTTCAGAAAGAGGGAAGAGAGGTGAAGAAAAAGGCAAGAAAAGTGCAGAAAGAGGCATAAGAGGTACATAAAGAGACACCAGGGGTGCAGAAAGAAGCAAGACAGGTGCAGAAAGAAGCATGGAAAGTGCAGAATGAAGCGACAGGGGTGCAGAAAGAGGCAAGAGGAGTGTAGAAAGGAGCAAGTGAGGTGCAGAAAGAGCCAACAGATGTGCAAAAGAGGCAAGGGAGGTGCAGAAACAGGCAAGAGAAGTGCACAAAGAGGCAAGAGAATTGCTAGAAAGAAGCAACAGAGGTGTAGAAAGAAGCAAGAAAAGTGCAGAAAGAGGCAAGTGAGATGCAAAAACAGTCAGGAAAGGTACAGAAAGAGGGAAGACGAGTGCAGAAAGAGACAACAGGGGTGCAGAAAGAAGCAAATGAGGTGCAGAAAGAGGCAACAGATGTGCAGAAAGATAGAAGAGAACTGCAGAAAGAGGCAAGGAAAGTGCAGAAAGAGGCAAAAGAGGTACATAAAGAGACAACAGGGGTGCAGAAAGAAGCAAGACAGGTGCAGAAAGAAGCATGGAAAGTGCAGAATGAAGCAACAGGGGTGCAGAAAGAGGCAACAGAGGTCCCCAAAGAGGCAAGAGAGTTACAGAAAGAGGCAAGTTAAGTGCAGAAGGAGGCAAGAGAACTGCAGAAAGAGGCAAGTGAGATGCAAAAACAGGCAGGAAAGGTACAGAAAGAGGGAAGACGAGTGCAGAAAGAGACAACAGGGTTGCAGAAAGAAGGAAATGAGGTGCAGAAAGAGGCAACAGACGTGCAGAAAGAGGGTAGAGAGGTGCAGAAAGAGGCAAGAAAAGTGCAGAAAGAGGCAAGAGAGGTACATTAAGAGACACCAGGGGTGCAGAAAGAAGTAAGACAGGTGCATAAAGAAGCATGGAAAGTGCAGAATGAAGCAACATGGGTGCAGAAAGAGGCAAGAGAAGTGTAGAAAGGAGCAAGTGAGGTGCAGAAAGAGCCAACAGAGGTGCAAAAAGAGGCAAGGGAGGTGCAGAAACAGGCAAGAGAAGTGCACAAAGAGGCAAGAGAATTGCTGAAGGAAGCAACAGAGGTGTAGAAAGAAGCAAGAAAAGTGCAGAAAGAGGCAAGTGAGGTGCAGAAACAGGCAGGAAAGGTACAGAAAGAGGGAAGATGAGTGCAGAAAGAGACAACAGGGGTGCAGAAAGAAGCAAATCAAGTGCAGAAAGAGGCAACAGATGTGCAGAAAGATGGAAGAGAACTGCAGAAATAGGCAAGAAAATTGCAGAAAGAGGCAAAAGAGGTACATAAAGAGACAACAGGGGTGCAGAAAGAAGCAAGACAGGTACAGAAAGAAGCATGGAAAGTGCAGAATGAAGCAACAGGGGTGCAGAAAGAGGCAAGAGAGGTGCACAAAGAGGCGAGAAAGTTAAAGAAAGAGGCAAGTGACATGCAGAAGAGGCAAGAGAACTGCAGAAAGAGGCAATAGAGGTGCAGAAAGAGGCAAGTGAGAGGTAAACACAGGCAGGAAAGGTACAGAAAGAGGGAAGACGAGTGCAGAAAGAGACAAAAAGGGTGCAGAAAGAAGCAAATGAGGTGCAGAAAGAGGCAACAGACGTGCAGAAAGAGGGAAGAGAGGTGCAGAAAAAGGCAAGAAAAGTGCATAAAGAGGCAAAAGAGGTACATAAAGAGACACCAGTGTCTTGTGGTTTGTGGCCTCCTGGCCTGCCTGGATAAGTTGGCATAGGCCTGACTGCCATGACGACTTTTGCGCACGTTACTCTTAGCCGTTATTCTGTCGCCCACTGCTTCTGCCAAGTTGTTTTACAACTGTCTGCATTTTCTGTCTCTCACCTTTTCTCCTGTTCCCTTTGGGCTCAGTCTGAACAACAGTTACAAGGTCGAAAAACAACGTCCCCAGTTCTTGCTGATATGGCCAGTCCCTCGCACCTAGACATAACACTATGTACAGCTGCCATGGAGAAATTGGTGTGCTTTTAATATTGAGGTTTTCCCGCTTAAGAGGGACTTGGAGGAAAACCTTTCGAGGGAGAAGAGCTGTGATTGTCTGCTGATGTAGTCTTTGCATCTAGAGACTGAGGTATGGGGGTTCGCTAGTACAATGCCCAGAGGTCTTCTATTTTTATAATACAATAGCTACTAGCACGGGGAGGGTGGTAAGGTCATTCAGCCATCTATCCACTGCTTTATGAAATGCTTTCCCCGTTAGTATTCTATGGAGTTGTAACTATGCTGATTATATTATTCTTATGCATTATGCTGATAGTACTGTCACGTGTACTGTATCTTAGAGCACGTATGTTGAAATAAACATTTTAACCTATACTGTGTCTCTTCTTACGCCGGTTGTGGACAGGAATGAGTGAGTGACGAAAGGGTGTTCTTGCCACTGCGAGTCCTGAGAGAGAGAGATACCGTGTTCTGGGTTGTCTAATCATTGGTACATTGTTGCTAATGGGACGCTAAGGCTAGTTGGGTTGGGGTTTTAGGTGCTAAGGTTTATGTTTGGCTCACCACTATATTCCGAGGTCCTATTATCCTGTGCATAGCTCTGTGTGTGTGCAGAATCCCTATAACATGGCACCCAACGTGGGGCTGCTTATCTGCGAGATGCTTGAGTAGTGCTTGTGCTTGTCCACAACTCCCCTCACAGATGCTTCCGGAAGCGTGTGTGACGGTGATACCTCCTATATTGACGTTTTTATAGGTTCTTTCAAGCTTGAGGTTGTTAAAAGGTTTCTTAGCTAAAACCCTATTTGTGCTGCCTCATTTTAGATTGTCGACTACTTCTAGCCTACAATGGCTGTTCAAATTGCGGCACATAGCCGTGCAGCGCTCCGGACACACTTAACAGTGTATGGAGTGCCTGACGCGGGTGTCGAGCTGATCTTTGTGGTACAAGCCGATCCGGCTTTCCACTTTGAGGTGTTCTACTCTTGGGTCACATTTCCGGCGGTGGATGGGACAGACAATTTGTTCCATGAATATACAGCCACCGTAGTTCCTAATCACTATAGACCGTATAGGAATCTTGAAGTACCGCTCACGGCTTGGCAGCACCGTGTTTGGTTTGATGGCGCCCTCCCCCAACCGGTTACCACGGTTCGTTTAGGCCCCTTGTCTATTGATGGGGCCACTTGGCCTGTTTTGGCCGGGTACACCCCACATCCGCAATATATGACGATACCAGTCGCGGACCTGCGCAACATGTATTCGGCTTTAGTGCGAGTGCATCGAGCCTTAGTGCAATATGTTACAGGCAACATCCAGGGAGCCCCACCTGGAGTTGCAGGCCCTCCAGCTGGTGCAGGCGCAGTGACCATAAGTCCTTTTATGGTGAATTCGGTGATGGGCAAGCGCCCACAAAATAAGGATGATTTTCCTTATTGGCTTGCCGAGAAATTTGACCAGCTGGAGGCAGTTTTTCCAAACACAACACCGGTGGATAAACATAGAATTCTTACAATTAGTTTGCCAAAAGACTTAATCCCCGAGTTGACAGCATGCAACAATTGGGGTAGGGTATTCGCAGCAGTTTATTCAAAGTGTTTCGGCACTCCTTCCATGACGGTTCTCCCCTCTGTAATTAAACGAGTGCAGGATGAACATGGCCCTGAAGCGGCTGTGGAATTAGGGATGAGACTGGTGGGAGTGTTTGAAGTAGTAGCTGAGCTGATCCTTGCGAATGTCAAGGGCGATGCAGTGAACTTTCAGTAGCTAATGCTTTGGCTTTGGTCCCAGAATTGGACAAGCCGCGCGAATTACCGAAAATTATAACCCAGGCTTATAAAACTATTGGCCGAAATAGCCTGGGCAATAAGCCTTTTGCAAAACAGCAAACACAATCACAACAACAACCTAAAACTCAATCTGAAAAGATGAGAAACCAGTTTTTACTAAAAAGAGCTGGAGGTTGAAAAAACAGGGTAAGCAACAGAAGAAGCCGGGGTCGCGAGGCGTATCCCCGGCTTCTGTCTCTTCTGAACGCACATATGATTTGCGCGATAGGGCGAGAATTAAATCTCCGGATAGGTTTCAGATCCCTGATACGCGTTCTCCTCGTTCTTCACAGGCACAGACAACTTCACAAGCCAGTGGAGGAGATCGCCAGGATAGAGGAAGGGGTCGAGAGGCTCCCCAGGGACGAGATCAACCTCAACAACAAGTCAGAGGGAAAGCAGAAGACTTTCAACGTTCTCGCCCACAATTTCAGAAGAAGAAAGTTGCCGCTGTAACAGCGAAATATGCCACAGACGGTGAGAACGAGACTCCTGAATTGGACGTGGGCAGTGACCCTCCTAGACAGCGCCGCGGAAGTTACCATAGTGCGGGAGGCGCTACGTCCTCATATGGAGGCGACAGCAACTGAAACATTCATTACTGTTGAGACAGCAGACACCAGAGTGGCACCCCCTGACAGACTATTTAATATCGTCATTCAAATCGAAGGTGATATACAGCGTGTAATTAAAGGGATTTTTTGGGAAAATCTGACCTCTTCGTACGACATTTTGTTAGCGGAGGCGGATTGGCCACCTCCATTCGTACTTGCAGCGCGTAAAGGGGAGGAGGTAATCCTTCCGAGTTTTTCTCGACATGTCCCAAAGGACAAAGCGGAGGCTCTTGCAGCTGAGTGGGCTGTGTCCCTGGCTCCTGCGTTATACCGCAACCACGTGGGTTGGGATGAAGACTCTCCCCCCCATGAGATACCTTTACGGTCCCTACCGCAGCCACAACCCCAATATCCCATTAAACGTGACGCCAAAGGCCCCGTTTCTGAAATTCTGACTCAGTTAGAATATCAGGGAGTAATAGAAACATGCGTATCACCCATGAATAATCCCCTTTTCGCGGTTTCTAAACCCGATGGATCGTACCGCCTAGTATTGATTACCGGCATTTGAACTCTCATTGTCGGACCTTTGCGGTGCAAAATACCCACAGTTCTGCGCTTGTAGACAGTCTTGTTCGTAAAAAGTATAAAACGACACTTGACCTATCCAATGGATTTTACACGCACAACTTAGCCACGGAGTGTAGCCAATGGAGCGCTTTTACCTCCGGTGGTAAACAATTCAAATTAAGGCGACTCCCTATGGGCTACAAAAACAGTCCAGGTGTGTTCGCTGCCCGTGTTGTCTCTTTGTTAGACGGCATAGACCCAGATGCATGTTCGTACGTCGATGATATTTACCTGACAGACGACGAGTTATATCCGCATCTTTCCAGAGTAGACCGCATTATTCTCGAGTTTGCGGTTTTAGGTTACAAGTTTAATTTTGCCAAATCACACATTGCTGAATTAACAGTTTTGTTTTTGGGCTACGAGCTCAACAATGAAGGTAAGGGCTTAGCCCCCCACTTCTTAGAAAAATGTGCACTTTTGTGCCCTCCTACTACTCTGAAAAAACTTCAGTCTTTGCTGGGTTTTCTGAACTTCGGGCGTACTTATAATCCCGAATACGCCCAGCGGATCAAGCCATTGTATGCCTTGATACAACCAAACTTTTCGAAGTCTAGATGGCTTCCGGAGCATTCCTCCATTCTGCAGTCTTTGCAGACAGACCTTCTTGAGTCTAAGTACCTGTTGACGCGTGATAACCACACAAACCTGGTGATTAGAATAATTCCGGGGGCAGTGGGTTTCACGTATTTAACCTTTAACGAAGGTGACACAGTACCCATCGCATACAAGTCACATCTGTACACGTCCGCAGAAATGCGCTTTTCATCTGTGGAGAAAGTTCTGACTGCAGTGCAAATGGCGATTCTGAAGGAGCGCGCACTGGCACAGGGAAAGCGCATTCTAGTGGTAACACCCTATCCTGCTCTAGAAGCAGTGACAAAGGCAAGTGTACCGAACTCTAAAGCTTTGCATCCCCGTTGGATACAATGGGCAACCTCTTTGACGTCTCCGGATGTTACATTCATTTTCGATTCTTCTCTACAGACTCAGGAGTTTTTACAGTATGAATTCGTTCATCCTCCTCCTCTGTCTTTACTGCCGCTTGAGGATTACGACTGTGTAATCTACACCGATGGTTCGGCACAACCGGCCACGGGGTCCAAGCATGCTTATTCAGCCGCATGTGCTATTGTTGCAGGTACCTTTGTGAACGGAGAGTTCAAGTCCACTGTAGTGCATACTCAGACACTCGGGGACAGTACTGCGCAACTGGCCGAGCTGCGCGCATTGGTGCTTGCGCTTGAATTCGTAAATCCGGATGTGACCACACTTATTGTATGCGATTCTTATTACTGTGTTCAATCATACAATGACAATCTATTCTTTTGGTCGCAAAACGACTATAGGGACGCTAAAGGTAGCACAATCAAACATAAGATGCTTTGGGTTCGGGTGGCAGAATTGAGACAACGTTTGCCACTCACACAGGTGGTTCACACCCTAGGCCATCAGCGGGTGGGCGCACACGCTGTTGGTAACGGTCTGGCAGACGAAGCGGCCAGATCAGCAGTAGTCACGTGTTCAGTAGCCGCAGTTACCAGATCCATGTCAAAAATTGACACCGATATTTTGGCAGCTATTGCTGCGACAAAGGAAGGTGCTAATTACCCTAGGGTTTTCCTTCCAAATATTCTTATCAGTTAGGTCCCGAACAGGCTCCTTATGTAACAATACCAAACGTTGGTGATCGGCTGATACCCAACGCGGATCGCAGACTTTCCTTGATAACGGCAGCACACGAAGGCATGGCTTCGGCTCATGCTGGAGTGTCTGCGACCGTTTCCATCTTGCAGCAGCGGTACTGGTGGCGTGGTTTATATAAAGACACCCGTACTTATGTGCTTTCTTGTGACGTGTGTCAACAGATTAAGCCTTCTACGGTTACACGACCACCACAGACCTCGCTCTACATTTCTAACAGACCCTTTGGGTGTGTTTACTTGGATCACTGCGGTCCATTTTCTTCAGACACTGCCTATAAATATATCTTAGTTGCAGTGGACTCGTGCACACGTTTCATCTGGGTCTGGCCACAACGGAGTGCTGACGCTCGAAATGTCATCAGGGATTTGCGTATCTTTGTGGGAATCTTCGCATGCGTCACCTTCCATTCTGACCAAGGTCCAGCGTTTGCCTCTAAGGCGTACAAGGACGCTATGGGTTCACTGGGGGTGCGGGTGAAGTATTCGTCTCCATATAGACCTGAGGGTAATTCAATTGTGGAGCGAATGAACCGTGATTTAAAGCAATCCTTGACAGCTAGAGTCTTAGGTACTGGCAGGAACTGGCTGGCCCACTTGTATACTGTACAACGTGCACTTAACAATCTCCCTAGAAGATCTCTGGGTGGGCGGACCCCATACGAAATGCTCTTTGGCATAAGAATGTTTGTGCCTGAACTTGATGGTCTAGACATGGCGGCGCAATCCGCCAAGTTTGATGTAGATAACCATTCTACAATGTTGCAGGACTTACAAGAAGCCCGAGACAAACTTGCAAACGCACATTTACCTTCAGCCACAGATACTGCCCTGCAGATTCCGGTTGCCGGCTGGCTTCCGAAGATTGGAGACCTGGTTCGAGAGAAGGTGGAGAACAAGAAAGAATTCAGCCCCTCTTATCGTGCACCGGTTCCAGTCCTGGGTTTGAAGGGAACACGTACAGTCATCTTACCACCGCTTCCTGGTCGCAAGGAGAACAGATACATCTCAGTGGAAAATGTCAAGCTACAACAACTGGCCGATCCTAAATAGTGTTACACCAGCGGTCTCTTGTCCTGCAATTTACCGGACTTGTGTTCGAGGCCCTCCTGCCCGAACGGTCACTGATGTTACAATTGAGATGATTGATTTGCCTGAAAGTATACTCGAACCTCCAGTCTCCCCCTGCATAGACGAGAACGAGTATACCTATCCCGAAACAGAATCGGTGGCACACTTACCAACAACGCCACTGAGTCCGACACGTTATTCCTTTGACTCGGATTCCACCTCGTCAATTGTCCCGTCCAAGTTCAGTATTTTTGTATCCTGGTTTTGAGGCAATTTTTTGATTCCCCCCTGGACATACATCTGGTTGGTGCTTTTCTTGATCTTTTTGTTCATGTCCATTGGCTTTGTCACCGTGTTTTTTCTACTGATCAATGGTCACTATCTACCGGAGCGCTCTGCTGTGAACAGTGTTGCTGGAACTTTGGCTCCACATTCCTCATCTCACATCATGAAGCGTGACCACACATTTGTGAACATTTCAGCTTTTCCAGTTGCTGATGGCATCGTATGGGATGCAGTAAACTTTCAAATTCATGGACCGACAGAAATTATTAATGTACCCAATGTCCTTCGGGTTTCCATGGGTGATATAGTAAAAAGTAATTTTGCTTATCTTTGAAGAATTTTGTACCACCCGGGGTCTAGAAATTAAGGTATCTAAGACGAAGTTTATGACTTTTAATTCACACAATGTTTTTAAAAGAAAATTTTTAATGAATAATCAACCGCTGGATCAAGTTAGAATGTTCACTTATTTGGGGGTAAACATTCAGAGTGATATGAAGTGGAATCAGCAAATTGATCTTGCCACACTTAAACATCGGCAACTGGCAGGTGCGTTAAATGTGGAGCACAAAAAGTCACTCACAAAACCTATGCGACCTGTGCTCCAGGTTTACGATATGAAAGTTGTCAGTGCTGCCCTTTATGGTGCCGAAGTTTGGGGGTTTGAGAACATGCCCAAACTCAGAGTTTCAGAAAATAGATTCCTGCGTAGTATCACCAATCTCCCCCAAAGTACACCACAGTGCCCTCTGCTCTATGAGCTTGGTAGAAAGTCCATATCAGACATTGCAAAACTACGCCCTGTTCTATACTGGCGTAGATTGTGGACCACGCCGGAACTGAAGCCGTATGCATTGGGTTTTGTGGATGTCATTAACTCTGACACTTTTCATAAGATAAGTTGGCTGCGGGGAGTTAGGGATGTACTTATAAGTATGGGGATGAATTCTCTTTGGTTGGAGCCACTCTCAGCACGTTTTCCTTCAAAAAAGCACTAAAAGAAAGGTACTGGGAGGTAGTGGTGCGTAACACCCAAAGATGTAGTGAATCATCCTCATTGACAGGTTTGTTTTTGAATTTTAAAGACTGCCCTATTTTTGAACCCTATTGGGATACCATAATTAAACCGTTGGATAGAAAATTGTATTTCCAGCTGAGGGTGGGCTCGCTGCCTCTTAAATCCTTTACATCTAGGTGGTCGAGCTTAGGCGATGATAAGTGTCCAGTTTGTTTATCAAATAGTGAAACGATTGCCCATATGCTATTTGTGTGCCCAGCTTATGCTGCGCCACGTCGAATCTGGTTGAAACCTACATGTAAAATGCTGGGCACGAGGAAGAGCGCGGAGGCAGAAAGGATAATACGTACTAGCACCCTATCGTATATTTCTATAGGAGTTGCAAAATTTCTGGGGTGGGCGTGGGTAATAAGGTTAAACTCACAATAGTACAAGCAAATTTGACTGTTTAAAACTTGATAGCCGTAGATTAATTGATTGATATAATGAAACCCATATTGCCCAGGCAGATGACTTATTTTATTGTCAAAATTATTTGGAAAGTGATCTAATGAAATTATGATACTGTACAATTTTTTATTGTGATTCCTTTTTACTTGTTTTTGAAGGCAACTTTTTAACTTTTTTTTTTTTTTTTTTTTTTTTGCAATTTGTTCTAGTGGTAATAATTCTTTTAGGATATCTATTCCATTGTCACATATTTTACTAGATTTTAGTTGTAGTCCGGACCAATCATGTATATATATGTAAAATGCTTTTATGACAAAGTGTCGAATAAAGCTTTTTGGAATGGAATGGTAAAAAGTAATATTCATTCTGACGATTGGGATGTGCATGCCGTTGAAGCATTGTTTTAAAATATTTAAAATATTATGCTTCCTTTAATTCTGAGGATTTGTATATGAATTCTGCGAATTATGCCGATTTGTATTGCTACCAGCATTGGGGCAACCATTTTGTCCATAAACCAAGTGCACTACGTGGTTCTTTCGCGTACACCCAATGGGAACATTGTCCAAACCCCTTACCGGGTAGTTCCTCAGACTCTTAGAAATAAATTTACATATTTCACTGATTTTAATAGATCAAACCCTGGTTCTTATTTTTTAAATTAAATGCCCCATCCACTCAGAAAATTATGTTGACCCACACCAAATTGTTATATTCGGGTTCCTTTTGAGTGCCTTAGCTGTGGGTGGTTATGAGTACTGGAAGAACACTGTAGATTTGAAATCGATCTGGGGTTCAAAACCATGGCAAGTGCAAGGCACCGAGGCTTTGCATCGTGCTTGCCTAATCCCGACCCAAATTGTGTTTCTGAATGCTTCCATCTATCAGACTACATGTTGGGGCTTGGCTACTGCCAAACAATTAAATGCACCTTCCATTCCATCCCTGTCTTCCACTACAAACACTAGCGTGCACCTTAATATGTCCCTAGCCACTTTGCAAGCTTTGTTGCAGAACAATTCGTTTAATGTTTCTACGCTTGTTCAGTCACCCTGGTTGGCTTGGCCCATATCATCTAATGCGTGCCAACTGCGTTTTCACGATTCAGTCCCTGGCTACAAACAGTGTAGGCCTGATCCTAGGTTTTCAGACTCCCGTACTGTCACGACATATTCTGTTGGTAAATTATGTAAACAGTGGTTGCAGCATTCTTCCCTAGAATCTGTTAAACAACATTTATCCCTCCTATCGGGCAACATTGATCTGTCCGACTTTATATTGGGACCTCGTGGTCCATGACCGAAGAGGTTCATTTATGAAGCTTATAATGAACTCTGGAAGCTGTCGCAAATGGAAGCTGCCTCCCGTCTACGGGAGATAGACCAAGCAAATATGGAAAAGGTGCTTGCTGTTGTTAACAATAGTATTAATACCCTGTCTTCCCGCATTTACACGTTAGAGAATATTGTGTCCTCTGTTGTTGATATTGTACAAGATGATGTATCTGTGTTGTACCATGGTCAAAATCAGTTACGTTTCAGTTATGCAGTTTGCGTGGACTTGCAAACACTTAAGTTGGGTAAGGTTCCTTGGCATTTTTGAACACCACTGCCTTATTTCTGCCTTTTAATTTAACTGACAAACAGCAATTCATGTCCATGAAAGATGCTGCTTACACTCTGTTACATATCGAGAAAGTGGAGCCCTTACCATTCTCTGTGGCGGAATTGGATTCTGCTGTGTGGCTAGTTCATGGGGTTATCGCGTTGCCTTTTTCCTTGTTTGAATTTAGTTCATGCATGAAACATTATCCTGTGGGCCGTTTCCAGCCTTTGCGTAGTGCCTTCCTGCATGAACTTTGGTCCCTCCTTTCATGTATAAATGCCTTAGAGACGGCAAGGAAGTTTTTCTCACGGGGAGTCATGCGATTCAACAGTGGGTCATTCCCTTGTTTGTAAACATATTAAATTGCACGGAGCTTGTAATGTTTCTGCTCCGAATCTTGCTTGTGTGTTAAGGGCATTCCTGCTCCTGCTATTTCTCCTACCTTTTCTTTGCTTACAAATGGTAGCTATTTGCTTTTGAATAACGACAACTGCTGTGGCATGCAGGCCGGCATCCCCTAGATTGTTACTGTTTCGCACAGGGTTGTCTGCTGCAAGAATGTGCTTTTTCCTCCCCTCACAACATCATAGATAACTCTCTTTGGCCTTCCATTCCTACTATGGAGGCGGATTTCAATAAACTGAGCAGAATAAAGGCGCTATTATTGAACGAGGAGGTTATGCTCACTTCCGCCCGGGAGACATTCGTTCTCCAGGTGGCAAGTACCCACAGTGAAATACAGGCCCTTTTGAACACTAACCTCCCACAACATTTCGGTGAATTAATTCACCGTATTTTTAACGCATCTAACACTGTAGGTCTGGTGCATTTTTTTAAGGTGGTGGGGTCCGGCCTAGTGTCCTCTTTCCAAACTATTTTTGGTGTGATACCAGCGTTTATTCATTCGATTTTTTCCAGCGTCTTTGGTGGCTTTCCATTAATCCTTGCTTTGGCGGCTGGTGTACTGCTGTTGATCTGCTTCCTTCGCAATGGCTGCTCCCCAATGTGCCCTTCTCGACCCCGGACGCCTCCAGCTGCTCCGTGAGCGCCTTCTATCTGGTTTCGGAGTTCTGCCATTGGCGACACTGAGTGTGTCCTATACCCTTTCTTTTCGCTTTGCGTGTTTCACTTGCGTGCAACCTGTGATGTCTTGCATCCGCTGCCCTTTCACCTGGACCATGGATTATTGCCTCTCCAATACGTCGTTGTCTGTTCCGGATTTTGTTCGGTTGATGGGTCCCTTAGAGGCCCATGAACGTGACTGTTCCGTTGCAGGCTGTATGACGCCTGCGGCTGCACTGGGGATTTTGGCACAATGGGATATCTGGGCGGCTGCTCAGAATCTCCTACAACAAAGCTTATATTGAGTATCACGCAAGCTGTCCCGCATTGCTTTTGGATGCTCCGTCCTCTGAGGAGCATTTCTGCAGCTTTGACCTGTTGGACTGGATGGCGTCTACGTTTTCTGACGATTCCAATGATGTCCTCTTGGACGGTATAGCGTTTTTCTGCACTTCCACGTTTTTGGATTGATATGGCGTTCACTGTCCGTGAACTGCCTCGCTGACTGTCTTTTTTGCTACCTTTCCCCGTTCGTTGTCCTTCATTAGGACTCCTTCCACTGTGGACGCCTCTGTTCTGCTCAGGTCTTTTGAACTCTGTCTTCATCCTTAGTCTTGGCCGATGGACTGTCCAGGGGAGGGTGTCTTGTGGTTTGTGGCCTCCTGGCTTGCCTGGATAAGTTGGCATAGGCCTGACTGCCATGATGACTTTTGCGCACGTTACTCTTAGCCGTTATTCTGTCGCCCACTGCGTCTGCCAAGTTGTTTTACAACTGTCTGCATTTTCTGTCTCTCACCTTTTCTCCTGTTCCCTTTGGGCTCAGTCTGAACAACAGTTACAAGGTCGAAAAACAACGTCCCCAGTTCTTGCTGATATGGCCAGTCCCTCGCACCTAGACATAACACTATGTACAGCTGCCATGGAGAAATTGGTGTGCTTTTAATATTGAGGTTTTCCCGCTTAAGAGGGACTTGGAGGAAAACCTTTCGAGGGAGAAGAGCTGTGATTGTCTGCTGATGTAGTCTTTGCATCTAGAGACTGAGGTATGGGGGTTCGCTAGACAATGCCCAGAGGTCTTCTATTTTTATAATACAATAGCTACTAGCACGGGGAGGGTGGTAAGGTCATTCAGCCATCTATCCACTGCTTTATGAAATGCTTTCCCCGTTAGTATTCTATGGAGTTGTAACTATGCTGATTATATTATTCTTATGCATTATGCTGATAGTACTGTCACGTGTACTGTATCTTAGAGCACGTATGTTGAAATAAACATTTTAACCTATACTGTGTCTCTTCTTACGCCGGTTGTGGATAGGAATGAGTGAGTGACGAAAGGGTGTTCTTGCCACTGCGAGTCCTGAGAGAGAGAGATACTGTGTTCTGGGTTGTCTAATCATTGGTACATTGTTGCTAATGGGACGCTAAGGCTAGTTGGGTTGGGGTTTTAGGTGCTAAGGTTTATGTTTGGCTCACCACTATATTCCGAGGTCCTATTATCCTGTGCATAGCTCTGTGTGTGTGCAGAATCCATATAACACCAGGGGTGCAGGAAGAAGCAAGACAGGTGCAGAAATAAGTATGGAAAGTGCAGAATGAAGCAACAGGGGTGCAGAAAGAGGCAAGAGAAGTGTAGAAAGGAGCAAGTGAGGTGCAGAAAGAGCCAACAGAGGTGCAAAAAGAGGCAAGAGAGGTGCAGAAACAGGCAAGAGAAGTGCACAAAGGGGCAACAGAATTGCTGAAAGAAGCAACAGAGGTGTAGAAAGAAGCAAGAAAAGTGCAGAAAGAGGCAAGTGAGATGCAAAAACAGGCAGGAAAGGTACAGAAAGAGTGAAGACGAGTGCAGAAAGAGACAACAGGGGTGCAGAAAGAAGCAAATGAGGTGCAGAAAGAGGCAACAGACGTGCAGAAAGATAGAAGAGAACTGCGGAAAAAGGCAAGAAAAGTGAAGAAAGAGGCAAAAGAGGTACATAAAGAGACAACAGGGGTGCAGAAAGAAGCAAGACATGTGCAGAAAGAAGCATGGAAAGTGCAGAATGAAGCAACAGGGGTGCAGAAAGAGGCAAGAGAAGTGTAGAAAAATGCAAGTGAGGTGCAGAAAGTGCCAACAGAGGTGCAAAAAGAGGCAAGGGAGGTGCAGAAATAGGCAAGAGAAGTGCACAAAGAGGCAAGAGAATTGCTGAAAGAAGCAACAGAGGTGTAGAAAGAAGCAAGAAAAGTGCAGAAAGAGGCAAGTGAGGTGCAAAAACAAGCAGGAAAGGGACAGAAAGAGGGAAGATGAGTGCAGAAAGAGACAACAGGGGTGCAGAAAGAAGCAAATCAAGTGCAGAAAGAGGCAACAGATGTGCAGAAAGATGGAAGAGAACTGCAGAAAAAGGCAAGAAAAGTGCAGAAAGAGGCAAAAGAGGTACATAAAGAGACAACAGGGGTGAAGAAAGAAGCAAGACAGGTACAGAAAGAAGCATGGAAAGTGCAGAATGAAGCAACAGGGGTGCACAAAGAGGCAAGAGAATTGCTGAAAGAAGCAACAGAGGTGTAGAAAGAAGCAAGAAAAGTGCAGAAAGAGGCAAGTGAGATGCAAAAACGGGCAGGAAAGGTACAGAAAGAGGGAAGACGAGTGCAGAAAGAGACAACAGGGGTGCAGAAAGAAGCAAATGAGGTGCAGAAAGAGGCAACAGACGTGCAGAAAGATAAACGAGAACTGCGGAAAAAGGCAAGAAAAGTGCAGAAAGAGGCAAAAGAGGTACATAAAGAGACAACAGGGGTGCAGAAAGAAGCAAGACAGGTGCAGAAAGAAGCATGGTAAGTGCAGAATGAAGCAACAGGGATGCAGAAAGAGGCAAGAGAGGTGCACAAAGAGGCAAGAGAGTTACAGAAAGAGGCAAGTGAAGTGCAGAAGGAGGCAAGAGAACTGCAGAAAGAGGCAAGTGAGATGCAAAAACAGGCAGGAAAGGTACAGAAAGAGGGAAGACGAGTGCAGAAAGAGACAACAGGGGTGCAGAAAGAAGCAAATGAGGTGGAGAAAGAGGCAACAGATGTGCAGAAAGAGGGAAGAGAGGTGCAGAAAAAGGCAAGAAAGGTGCAGAAACAGGCAAAAGAGGTACATTAAGAGACACCAGTGGTGCAGAAAGAAGCAAGAAAGGTGCAGAAAGAAGCATGGAAAGTGCAGAATGAAGCAACATGGGTGCAGAAAGAGGCAAGAGAAGTGTAGAAAGGATGCAAGTGAGGTGCAGAAAGAGCCAACAGAGGTGCAAAAGAGGCAAGGGAGGTGCAGAAACAGGCAAGACAAGTGCACAAAGAGGCAAGAGAATTGCTGAAAGAAGCAACAGAGGTGTAGAAAGAAGCAAGAAAAGTGCAGAAAGAGGCAAGTGAGATGCAAAAACAGGCAGCAAAGGTACAGAGAGAGGGAAGACGAGTGCAGAAAGAGACAACAGGGGTGCAGAAAGAAGCAAATGAGGTGCAGAAAGAGGCAACAGACGTGCAGAAAGATAGAAGAGAACTGCGGAAAAAGGCAAGAAAAGTGCAGAAAGAGGCAAAAGAGGTACATAAAGAGACAACAGGGGTGCAGAAAGAAGCAAGA
The DNA here is from genome assembly GCA_963921515.1 of Calotriton arnoldi. Lineage (NCBI taxonomy): Eukaryota > Metazoa > Chordata > Amphibia > Caudata > Salamandridae > Calotriton > Calotriton arnoldi. The sequence continues at coordinate 65,927 of CAWUFW010020872.1, forward strand.
CAGGTGCAGAAAGAAGCATGGAAAGTGCAGAATGAAGCAACAGGGATGCAGAAAGAGGCAAGAGAGGTGCACAAAGAGGCAAGAGAGTTACAGAAAGAGGCAAGTGAAGTGCAGAAGGAGGCAAGAGAACTGCAGAAAGAGGCAAGTGCAGAATGAAGCAACAGGGGTGCAGAAAGAGGCAAGAGAAGTGTAGAAAGGAGGAAGTGAGGTGCAGAAAGAGCCAACAGAGGTGCAAAAAGAGGCAAGGGAGGTGCAGAAACAGGCAAGACAAGTGCACAAAGAGGCAAGAGAATTACTGAAAGAAGCAACAGAGGTGTAGAAAGAAGCAAGAAAAGTGCAGAAAGAGGCAAGTGAGATGCAAAAACAGGCAGCAAAGGTACAGAAAGAGGGAAGACGAGTGCAGAAAGAGACAACAGGGGTTCAGAAAGAAGCAAATGAGGTGCAGAAAGAGGCAACAGACGTGCAGAAAGATAGAAGAGAACTGCGGAAAAAGGCAAGAAAAGTGCAGACAGAGGCAAAAGAGGGACATAAAGAGACAACAGAGGTGCAGAAAGAAGCAAGACAGGTGCATAAAGAAGCATGGAAAGTGCAGAATGAAGCAACAGGGATGCAGAAAGAGGCAAGAGAGGTGCACAAAGAGGCAAGAGAGTTACAGAAAGAGGCAAGTGAAGTGCAGAAGGAGGCAAGAGAACTGCAGAAAGAGGCAAGTGCAGAATGGTGCAACAGGGGTGCAGAAAGAGGCAAGAGAAGTGTAGAAAGGAGCAAGTGAGGTGCAGAAAGAGCCAACAGAGGTGCAAAAAGAGGCAAGAGAGGTGCAGAAAAAGGCAAGAGAAGTGCACAAAGGGGCAACAGAATTGCTGAAAGAAGCAACAGAGGTGTAGAAAGAAGCAAGAAAAGTGCAGAAAGAGGCAAGTGAGATACAAAAACAGGCAGGAAAGGTACAGAAAGAGGGAAGACGAGTGCAGAAAGAGACAACAGGGGTGCAGAAAGAAGCAAATGAGGTGCAGAAAGAGGCAACAGACGTGCAGAAAGATAGAAGAGAACTGCGGAAAAAGGCAAGAAAAGTGCAGAAAGAGGCAAAAGAGGTACATAAAGAGACAACAGGGGTGCAGAAAGAAGCAAGACAGGTGCAGAAAGAAGCATGGAAAGTGCAGAATGAAGCAACAGGGATGCAGAAAGAGGCAAGAGAGGTGCACAAAGAGGCAAGAGAGTAACAGAAAGAGGCAAGTGAAGTGCAGAAAGAGGCAGGAAAGGTACAGAAAGAGGGAAGACGAGTGGAGAAAGAGACAACAGGGGTGCAGAAAGAAGCAAATGAGGTGGAGAAAGAGGCAACAGATGTGCAGAAAGAGGGAAGAGAGGTGCAGAAAAAGGCAAGAAAGGTGCAGAAACAGGCAAAAGAGGTACATTAAGAGACACCAGTGGGTGCAGAAAGAAGCAAGAAAGGTGCAGAAAGAAGCATGGAAAGTGCAGAATGAAGCAACATGGTGGCAGAAAGAGGCAAGAGAAGTGTAGAAAAATGCAAGTGAGGTGCAGAAAGAGCCAACAATGGTGCTAAAGAGGCAAGGGAGGTGCAGAAACAGGCAAGACAAGTGCACAAAGAGGCAAGAGAATTACTGAAAGAAGCAACAGAGGTGTAGAAAGAAGCAAGAAAAGTGCAGAAAGAGGCAAGTAAGATGCAAAAACAGGCAGCAAAGGTACAGAAAGAGGGAAGACGGAGTGCAGAAAGAGACAACAGGGGTGCAGAAAGAAGGAAATGAGGTCCGAAAGAGGCAACAGATGTGCAGAAAGAGGGAAGAGAGGTGCAGAAAGATAGAAGAGAACTGCAGAAAAAGGCAAGAAAAGTGCAGAAAGAGGCAAAAGAGGTACATAAAGAGACAACAGGGGTGCAGAAAGAAGCAAGACAGGTGCAGAAAGAAGCAAGACAGGTGCAGAAAGAAGCATGGAAAGTGCAGAATGAAGGAACAGGGGTGCAGAAAGAGGCAACAGAGGTCCCCAAAGAGGCGAGAGAGTTACAGAAAGAGGGAAGTGAAGTGCAGAAGGAGGCAAGAGAACTGCAGAAAGAGGCAAGTGAGATGCAAAAACAGGCAGGAAAGGTACAGAAAGAGGGAAGACGAGTGCAGAAAGAGACAACAGGGTTGCAGAAAGAAGGAAATGAGGTGCAGAAAGAGGCAACAGACGTGCAGAAAGAGGGTAGAGAGGTGCAGAAAAGGCAAGAAAAGTGCAGAAAGAGGCAAAAGAGGTACATTAAGAGACACCAGGGGTGCAGAAAAAAGTAAGACAGGTGCAGAAAGAAGCATGGAAAGTGCAGAATGAAGCAACATGGGTGCAGAAAGAGGCAAGAGAAGTGTAGAAAGGAGCAAGTGAGGTGCAGAAAGAGCCAACAGAGGTGCAAAAAGAGGCAAGGGAGGTGCAGAAATAGGCAAGAGAAGTGCACAAAGAGGCAAGAGAATTGCTGAAAGAAGCAACAGAGGTGTAGAAAGAAGCAAGAAAAGTGCAGAAAGAGGCAAGTGAGATGCAAAAACAGGCAGGAAAGGTACAGAAAGAGGGAAGACTAGTGCAGAAAGAGACAACAGGGGTGCAGAAAGAAGCAAATGAGGTGGAGACAGAGGCAACAGATGTGCAGAAAGAGGGAAGAGAGGTGCAGAAAAAGGCAAGAAAGGTGCAGAAACAGGCAAAAGATGTACATTAAGAGACACCAGTGGTGCAGAAAGAAGCAAGAAAGGTGCAGAAAGAAGCATGGAAAGTGCAGAATGAAGCAACATGGGGGCAGAAAGAGGCAAGAGAAGTGTAGAAAAATGCAAGTGAGGTGCAGAAAGAGCCAACAGAGGTGCAAAAAGAGGCAAGGGAGGTGCAGAAACAGGCAAGACAAGTGCACAAAGAGGCAAGAGAATTACTGAAAGAAGCAACAGAGGTGTAGAAAGAAGCAAGAAAAGTGCAGAAAGAGGCAAGTGAGATGCAAAAACAGGCAGCAAAGGTACAGAGAGAGGGAAGACGAGTGCAGAAAGAGACAACAGGGGTGCAGAAAGAAGCAAATGAGGTGCAGAAAGAGGCAACAGACGTGCAGAAAGATAGAAGAGAACTGCGGAAAAAGGCAAGAAAAGTGCAAGAAAAGTGCAGAAAGAGGCAAAAGAGGTACATAAAGAGACAACAGGGGTGCAGAAAGAAGCAAGACAGGTGCAGAAAGAAGCATGGAAAGTGCAGAATGAAGCAACAGGGATGCAGAAAGAGGCAAGAGAGGTGCACAAAGAGGCAAGAGAGTTACAGAAAGAGGCAAGTGAAGTGCAGAAGGAGGCAAGAGAACTGCAGAAAGAGGCAAGTGCAGAATGAAGCAACAGGGGTGCAGAAAGAGGCAAGAGAAGTGTAGAAAGGAGCAAGTGAGGTGCAGAAAGAGCCAACAGAGGTGCAAAAAGAGGCAAGAGAGGTGCAGAAACAGGCAAGAGAAGTGCACAAAGGGGCAACAGAATTGCTGAAAGAAGCAACAGAGGTGTAGAAAGAAGCAAGAAAAGTGCAGAAAGAGGCAAGTGAGATGCAAAAACAGGCAGGAAAGGTACAGAAAGAGGGAAGACGAGTGCAGAAAGAGACAACAGGGGTGCAGAAAGAAGCAAATGAGGTGCAGAAAGAGGCAACAGACGTGCAGAAAGATAGAAGAGAATCAGTGGAAAAGGCAAGAAAAGTGCAGAAAGAGGCAAAAGAGGTACATAAAGAGACAACAGGGGTGCAGAAAGAAGCAAGACAGGTGCAGAAAGAAGCATGGAAAGTGCAGAATGAAGCAACAGGGATGCAGAAAGAGGCAAGAGAGGTGCACAAAGAGGCAAGAGAGTTACAGAAAGAGGCAAGTGAAGTGCAGAAAGAGGCAGGAAAGGTACAGAAAGAGGGAAGACGAGTGGAGAAAGAGACAACAGGGGTGCAGAAAGAAGCAAATGAGGTGGAGAAAGAGGCAACAGATGTGCAGAAAGAGGGAAGAGAGGTGCAGGAAAAGGCAAGAAAGGTGCAGAAACAGGCAAAAGAGGTACATTAAGAGACACCAGTGGTGCAGAAAGAAGCAAGAAAGGTGCAGAAAGAAGCATGGAAAGTGCAGAATGAAGCAACATGGTGGCAGAAAGAGGCAAGAGAAGTGTAGAAAAATGCAAGTGAGGTGCAGAAAGAGCCAACAATGGTGCAAAAAGAGGCAAGGGAGGTGCAGAAACAGGCAAGACAAGTGCACAAAGAGGCAAGAGAATTACTGAAAGAAGCAACAGAGGTGTAGAAAGAAGCAAGAAAAGTGCAGAAAGAGGCAAGTAAGATGCAAAAACAGGCAGCAAAGGTACAGAAAGAGGGAAGACGAGTGCAGAGAGAGACAACAGGGGTGCAGAAAGAAGGAAATGAGGTGCGAAAGAAGCAACAGACATGCAGAAAGAGGGAAGAGAGGTGCAGAAAGATAGAAGAGAACTGCAGAAAAAGGCAAGAAAAGTGCAGAAAGAGGCAAAAGAGGTACATAAAGAGACAACAGGGGTGCAGAAAGAAGCAAGACAGGTGCAGAAAGAAGCATGGAAAGTGCAGAATGAAGGAACAGGGGTGCAGAAAGAGGCAACAGAGGTCCCCAAAGAGGCGAGAGAGTTACAGAAAGAGGCAAGTGAAGTGCAGAAGGAGGCAAGAGAACTGCAGAAAGAGGCAAGTGAGATGCAAAAACAGGCAGGAAAGGTACAGAAAGAGGGAAGACGAGTGCAGAAAGAGACAACAGGGTTGCAGAAAGAAGGAAATGAGGTGCAGAAAGAGGCAACAGACGTGCAGAAAGAGGGTAGAGAGGTGCAGAAAAGGCAAGAAAAGTGCAGAAAGAGGCAAAAGAGGTACATTAAGAGACACCAGGGGTGCAGAAAAAAGTAAGACAGGTGCAGAAACAAGCATGGAAAGTGCAGAATAAAGCAACATGGGTGCAGAAAGAGGCAAGAGAAGTGTAGAAAGGAGCAAGTGAGTTGCAGAAAGAGCCAACAGAGGTGCAAAAAGAGGCAAGGGAGGTGCAGAATTAGGCAAGAGAAGTGCACAAAGAGGCAAGAGAATTGCTGAAAGAAGCAACAGAGGTGTAGAAAGAAGCAAGAAAAGTGCAGAAAGAGGCAAGTGAGGTGCAAAAACAAGCAGGAAAGGTACAGAAAGAGGGAAGATGAGTGCAGAAAGAGACAACAGGGGTGCAGAAAGAAGCAAATCAAGTGCAGAAAGAGGCAACAGATGTGCAGAAAGATGGAAGAAAACTGCAGAAAAAGGCAAGAAAAGTGCAGAAAGAGGCAAAAGAGGTACGTAAAGAGACAACAGGGGTGCAGAAAGAAGCAAGACAGGTACAGAAAGAAGCATAGAAAGTGCAGAATGAAGCAACAGGGGTGCACAAAGAGGCAAGAGAATTGCTGAAAGAAGCAACAGAGGTGTAGAAAGAAGCAAGAAAAGTGCAGAAAGAGGCAAGTGAGATGCAAAAACAGGCAGGAAAGGTACAGAAAGAGGGAAGACGAGTGCAGAAAGAGACAACAGGGGTGCAGAAAGAAACAAATGAGGTGCAGAAAGAGGCAACAGACGTGCAGAAAGATAAACGAGAACTGCGGAAAAAGGCAAGAAAAGTGCAGAAAGAGGCAAAAGAGGTATATAAAGAGACAACAGGGGTGCAGAAAGAAGCAAGACAGGTGCAGAAAGAAGCATGGAAAGTGCAGAATGAAGCAACAGGGATGCAGAAAGAGGCAAGAGAGGTGCACAAAGAGGCAAGAGAGTTACAGAAAGAGGCAAGTGAAGTGCAGAAGGAGGCAAGAGAACTGCAGAAAGAGGCAAGTGAGATGCAAAAACAGGCAGGAAAGGTACAGAAAGAGGGAAGACGAGTGCAGAAAGAGACAACAGTCGTGCAGAAAGAAGCAAATGAGGTGGAGAAAGAGGCAACAGATGTGCAGAAAGAAGGAAGAGAGGTGCAGAAAAAGGCAAGAAAGGTGCAGAAACAGGCAAAAGAGGTACATTAAGAGACACCAGTGGTGCAGAAAGAAGCAAGAAAGGTGCAGAAAGAAGCATGGAAAGTGCAGAATGAAGCAACATGGGGGCAGAAAGAGGCAAGAGAAGTGTAGAAAAATGCAAGTGAGGTGCAGAAAGAGCCAACAGAGGTGCAAAAAGAGGCAAGGGAGGTGCAGAAACAGGCAAGACAAGTGCACAAAGAGGCAAGAGAATTACTGAAAGAAGCAACAGAGGAGTAGAAAGAAGCAAGAAAAGTGCAGAAAGAGGCAAGTGAGATGCAAAAACAGGCAGCAAAGGTACAGAAAGAGGGAAGACGAGTGCAGAGAGAGACAACAGGGGTGCAGAAAGAAGGAAATAAGGTGCAGAAAGAGGCAACAGACGTGCAGAAAGAGGGAAGAGAGGTGCAGAAAAAGGCAAGAAAAGTGCAGAAAGAGGCAAAAGAGGTACATAAAGAGACACCAGGGGTGCAGAAAGAAGCAAGACAGGTGCAGAAAGAAGCATGGAAAGTGCAGAATGAAGCAACAGGGGTGCAGAAAGAGGCAAGAGAAGTGTAGAAAGGAGCAAGTGAGGTGCAGAAAGAGCCAACAGAGGTGCAAAAAGAGGCAAGAGAGGTGCAGAAAAAGGCAAGAGAAGTGCACAGAGCCAAGAGAATTGCTGAAAGAAGCAACAGAGGTGTAGAAAGAAGCAAGAAAAGTGCAGAAACAGGCAAGTGAGATGCAAAAACAGGCACGAAAGGTACAGAAAGAGGGAAGACGAGTGCAGAAAGAGACAACAGGGGTGCAGAAAGAAGCAAATGAGGTGCAGAAAGAAGCATGGAAAGTGCAGAATGAAGCAACAGGGGTGCAAGAGAAGTGTAGAAAGGAGCAAATGAGGTGCAGAAAGAGGCAACAGACATGCAGAAAGATGGAAGAGAACTACAGAAAAAGGCAAGAAAAGTGCAGAAAGAGGCAAAGGAGGTACATAAAGAGACAACATGGGTGCAGAAAGAAGCAAGACAGGTGCAGAATGAAGCATGGAAAGTGCAGAATGAAGCAACAGGGATGCATAAAGAGGCAAGAGAGGTGCAAAAAGAGGCGAGAGGGTTACAGAAAGAGGCAAGTAAAGTGCAGAAGGAGGCAACAGATGTGCAGAAAGATAGAAGAGAACTGCAGAAGAAGGCAAGAAAAGTGTAGAAAGAGGCAAAAGAGGTACATAAAGAGACAACAGGGGTGCAGAAAGAAGCAAGACAGGTGCAGAAAGAAGCACGGAAAGTGCAGAATGAAGCAACAGGGGTGCAGAAGAGGCAAGAGAAGTGTAGAAAGGAGCAAGTGAGGTGCAGAAAGAGCCAACAGAGGTGCAAAAAGAGGCAAGAGAGGTGCAGAAACAGGCAAGAGAAGTGCACAAAGAGGCAAGAGAATAGCTGAAATAAGCAACAGAGGTGTAGAAAGAAGCAAGAAAAGTGCAGAAAGAGGCAAGTGAGATGCAAAAACAGGCAGGAAAGGTACATAAAGAGGGAAGACGAGTGCAGAGAGAGACAACAGGGGTGCAGAAAGAAGCAAATGAGGTGCAGAAAGAGGCAACAGACATGCAGAAAGAGGGAAGAGAGGTGCAGAAAAAGGCAAGAAAAGTGCAGAAAGAGGCAAAAGAGGTACATAAAGAGACACCAGGGGTGCAGAAAGAAGCAAGACAGGTGCAGAAAGAAGCATGGAAAGTGCAGAATGAAGCAACAGGGGTGCAGAAAGAGGCAAGAGAAGTGTAGAAAGGAGCAAGTGAGGTGCAGAAAGAGCCAACAGAGGTGCAAAAAGAGGCAAGAGAGGTGCAGAAACAGGCAAGAGAAGTGCACAAAGAGCCAAGAGAATTGCTGAAAGAAGCAACAGAGGTGTAGAAAGAAGCAAGAAAAGTGCAGAAAGAGGCAAGTGAGATGCAAAAACAGGCAGAAAAGGTACAGAAAGGGGGAAGATGAGTGCAGAAAGAGACAACAGGGGTGCAGAAAGAAGCAAATGAGGTGCAGAAGGAGGCAACAGACATGCAGAAAGATGGAAGAGAACTACAGAAAAAGGCAAGAAAAGTGCAGAAAGAGGCAAAAGAGGTACATAAAGTGACAACAGGGGTGCAGAAAGAAGCAAGACAGGTGCAGGAAGAAGCATGGAAAGTGTAGAATGAAGCAACAGGAATGCTGAAAGAGGCAAGAGAGGTGCACAAAGAGGCGAGAGAGTTACAGAAAGAGGCAAGTGAAGTGCAGAAGGAGGCAAGAGAACTGCAGAAAGAGGAAATAGAGGTGCAGAAAGAGGCAAAAGATGTACATAAAGAGACACCAGGGGTGCAGAAAGAAGCAAGACAGGTACAGAATGAAGCATGGAAAGTGCAGAATGAAGCAACAGGGGTGCAGAAAGAGGCAAGAGAAGTGTAGAAAGGAGCAAGTGTGGTGCAGAAAGAGCCAACAGAGGTGCAAAAAGAGGCAAGAGAGGTGCAGAAACAGGCAAGAGAAGTGCACAAAGAGGCAAGAGAATTGCTGAAAGAAGCAACAGAGGTGTAGAAAGAAGCAAGAAAAGTGCAGAAAGAGGCAAGTGAGATGCAAAAACAGGCAGGAAAGGTACAGAAAGAGGGAAGACGAGTGCAGAGAGAGGCAACAGGGGTGCAGAAAGAAGAAAATGAGGTGCAGAAAGAGGCAACAGACGTGCTGAAAGAGGGAAGAGAGGTGCAGAAAAGGCAAGAAAAGTGCAGAAAGAGGCAAGTGAGATGCAAAAACAGGCAGGAAACGTACAGAAAGAGGGAAGACGAGTGCAGAAAGAGACAACAGGGGTGCAGAAAGAAGCAAATGAAGTGCAGAAAGAGGCAACAGACGTGCAAGAAAGATGGAAGAGAACTGTAGAAAAAGGCAAGAAAAGTGCAGAAAGAGGCAAAACAGGTACATAAAGAGACAACAGGGGTGCAGAAAGAAGCAAGACAGGTGCAGAAAGGAGCATGGAAAGGGCAGAATTAAGCAACAGGAATGCAGAAAGAGGCAAGAGAGGTGCACAAAGAGGCGAGAGAGTTACATAAAGAGGCAAGTGAAGTGCAGAAGGAGGCAAGAGAACTGCAGAAAGAGGCAATAGAGGTGCAGAAAGAGGCAAGTGAGATGCAAAAACAGGCAGGAAAGTACAGAAAGAGGGAAGACGAGTGCAGAGAGAGACAACAGGGGTGCAGAAAGAAGCAAATGAGTTGCAGAAATAGGCAACAGACGTGCAGAAAGAGGGAGGAGAGGCGCAGAAAAAGGCAAGAAAAGTGCAGAAAGAGGCAAAAGAGGTACATAAAGAGGCACCAGGGGTGCAGAAAGAAGCAAGACAGGTGCAGAAAGAAGCATGGAAAGTGGAGAATGAAGCAACAGGGGTGCAGAAAGAGGCAAGAGAAGTGTAGAAAGGAGCAAGTGAGGTGCAGAAAGAGCCAACAGAGGTGCAAAAAGAGGCAAGGGAGGTGCAGAAACAGGCAAGAGAAGTACACAAAGAGGCAAGATAATTGCTGAAAGAAGCAACAGAGGTGTAGAAAGAAGCAAGAAAAGTGCAGAAAGAGGCAAGTGGGATGCAAAAACGGGCAGGAAAGGTACAGAAAGAGGGAAGACGAGTGCAGAAAGAGACAAGTGAGATGTAAAAACAGGCAGGAAAGGTACAGAAAAAGGTATACTTGTTATATCTGGCCCGCCCCCTCCCTGCACCACTGTGCAAACGCGCCCCCTGGCGCGTTGTAAGTTGGCGGCTTAAGTTCCCTTAAATCCTGAGGGTCCCTGGGGGCCAACTAGCCCACCAGGTACCTCCAGTAAGTGCCACAGAGCTGCGTTGCAGAGAGGTGTTCTGAGGCCACGCCCCTTTTTGCACCACGCTGCAAACGCGGCTTCTGGCGCCTCTGCGTGCTCGGGCTTGAAATGGACAGAAATTAGTGCACCATCAGTGGTTTAATTACCGGGACTACGATATCCATGATGCCTTGGGACATTGGACCCGCCCATCTGGGGGCGTATAAAGGGCATTAAAGGACGCAGACCTGAGCACGCATTTATGATCGCGATTGCCTCTGAGGAAGAAGGACATATCTTTGAAATGCGTCAGGCTTATCGCGTTTGTAGCTGTCAGATCGTAACTACCAACTTTATTCTGCCAGTACTCTTGATTGAAGGTTTGCCACCTTGGGTTCAGCGTTCGAGTGCAGCTCATTATTGGGGGCAAGGCAAACGAGCATCTATATTTGGTGGCGGCCCACTGTCGAGTTGCACCACCCCGCGAAGAGAGGGGGCCATGCGGCAGGATATATGCCGAGCCGGTTATGTGGAGCGCCGACCAGGAATTGAGGCAGACGCTGTTGGTGGTGGCCCATCTATGGGCTTGAAATGGACAGAAATTAGTGCACCATCAGTGGTTTAATTACTAGGACTACGATATCCATGATGCCTTGGGACATTGGACCCGCCCATCTGGGGGCGTATAATGGGCATTAAAGGACGCAGACCCGAGCACGCATTTATGATCGCGATTGCCTCTGAGGAAGAAGGACATATCTTTGAAACGCGTCAGGCTTATCGCGTTTGTAGCTGTCAGATCGTAACTACCAACTTCATTCTGCCAGTACTCTTGATTAAAGGTTTGCCACCTTGGGTTCAGCGTTCGAGTGCAGCTCATTCTTGGGGGCAAGGCAAACGAGCATCTATATATATATATATATATATATATATATATATATATATATATATATATATATATATATATATAATATATATATATATATATATATATATGTATCAAGTGTGACTACCTGTTAATTTCCCCTCTTCCACTAAGGATTTAATGTTGGTAGGTGCAGACAAGATGATCATCTAAGCAATTAAAAGAGGACCATCAGGTATAATCAGGGCAAGGTACATATTTAAGATAGGAAATGTGACATGTACTGGCCTATGTTGGAAAAAAATAAATAGGAAATGAAGTGCCCCAAATCAGATATAAGTTTATATGGACAAACCAAAATTATAAAATAATCCAAAAAAGGAAATCAGGTGTAGGCACAAAAAGGTGTGGGGCTAGAAAATAAGGATGCGTTCCTTAACTTCAGGAACTATCTAATTCCTTTATGCTTTTCTTTCAATAGATACATGCACAGGGAAATGAGATCTCCAGAACTTTGGGAACAAGTCAATCAGATAAGTATTATCATCCATTAAGTAATTACTGTACAACGTGGATTCTTTAAATGTATTTCTTTTTCCTTCTTTCCATGTAGGCATTTCCTGGAGCGACGAGAAGAGTGCTCCTAGGATCAGAGATGCCCCGATACGTCATAAGCAAGGATCGTGAGCCGGCGTTGAACAAACCCGGAGAGAAGCCTCCGGACGTGTAGTACAGTGACCCAGAAGCAGGTGAGTAAAGAGATAAGACGGAAGACGCTCGCGTCAACTAGAATGCAAAGTGCTCTTCCGGCCGTGCCGGCAACTTTTATTCATGCTATTGCTCCGCCCCATCTGCAAATGCGATTGGGAGCGGAGCAGCCTTGACAGTACACCCCCTAGGGTACCCCCAACTGGTTTGGACTTTCCAGGATACCGTGATTGAAACAGGCGCAACAATCTAGGGGCATGAACATGACCCGCAGGTTCCCATGTCCTATCCTCCGGATCATACCCCTTCCAATGGATCAAATACTGTACCCTAGGTCTCACTCTCCAGGAATCAACAATAGCCTCCACCTCATACTGAGACTCATCATTAACCTGTATAGGAGGGGGTTGCACAGGTAATCTTGTCCTCAAAACCACATGGAAAACCTGGTGGATTCTCAAGGTAACAGGAAGGTCAAATTTAATGGCTACAAGATTAACCACCTTCACAATCTTATAGGGACCAATGAAACAGGGTATACATTTGTGTGTTCCATTTGATGTAATGTTCTGAGTGGATAACCACACCATGTCCCCAATCGCATAATCAGTGGATGGACAAAGATGGAGATTCGCATTTCCCTTATACACAGACTTAGCTTTATCCAAATTGATCTGAGCTGTTTTAGGTGTCTCCTGTAAATGATCAATTAACTCCATAGCAGTAGGAATAGGAGTAAAGACAGGAGGAGGCAATAACCCAAAACACCTGCAAACGTGATCGGGAGCGGAGCAGTCTTGACACACTGTAAACAAAACAACATTGAGAGAAGTGTTGGACTCGGAGGGGTCAGATTTAGTATTCTCATTTCAAACTAAGCAACATCTGGGAAAGTGTTGTATGCTGGGAAGGTCTGATTTATTATTCCCCTCAAAACTAAGCAACATTGGATAAAGCGTTGGACTCTTGGGAATGGGGCATATATATACTATTTCCATTCCAAACAAAGAACATGGGAAAAAGAGATGGATTGTGGGGGGTAATGTGTACCAGTTCCACTTCAAACTAAGTAACATTGGGAAACGCTTTGGACTTGGTGGGGGCAGATTTACAATTCCCTCTCAAATGAAAGAAAACTGGGGGAAGCATAAAACTCTTAGCGGGGGGGGAAGGATATTAGATTTACTATTCACACTCAAAACGAAACAAAATTGGGGACGATGTTGGACTCTGGAGGGGGGTCAGATTTGCTATCCCCTCTACAAGCTGAGCAGCGTTTGGAATAACGTTAGACACTGGGATGGTTGGATTTAGTATTTCCACTTTAAACTAAACAACATTAGGGAAGGCATTGAACTCTGAGTGAGGGATCAATTCAAATTTGCTATTTAAAAATATGAAAAAATGTAATTACCTTAAAAATATAATACTTATTATTTTTAAACACACCTCTCCTAAAACTCCATAAAACCCAACATTGCAAACAATACTAAAACATAAAATATTGTACTTAATTTTAGTTAAACATATAAAAATAGTAGACTATTTTAGTAAATAAAAACAAATATCACTACTTACCCAAAAACCCACAAAAAACATAAAAATACAATTAGAATTGTAATTAAATCAAATTAAAATAAAATATATCAAACTAAAATCATTAAATACCAACCCAATAAAGAATCACATTTATGAATTAAAGAATGTTTAAAAACAAAACAACAAAATCAATGAAACAATATGAAAAACACAATATTAATGTGATAAATATTTAAAACTTCAATATTATTGTTAAAAAAACTAAAACAGTATACTTAGGATCACTATTCAAAACTTCAATAATATGACTTTGATATTAAGTACCATTGATATTCTGCCATCAATACTGTGAATCCATACTAGCCAAGAGGACGTGAAAGGGATTTTCCTAACAATGCGCTGAGTGGAATAACAGAACTTCCACCCTGAACATAATAGAAGCATTGTCAAAACCAATGTGTCTGGTTTGCATTTTGAGTCATGATTAAAACATTAACAAATCCTGGTGCATTGAAAAAGCAATAGAGTATTGCTTTGTCTGTAGAATGCATCTATGAGATAAAGAGTTGAAAGTGTGGTTATTCATAATTGAAATGTGAAAAAGTCCCATGCATATTGCAAAGCCAGCCCTCCACAGGAAATGGAATGATACACCAAAAAGCCAGTGGTATTGATTGTAAGTAGAATAGTCCTCTTGTTGGAGCTCACTCTATACATAGAACTGGTACAATAATTCTTGTTGATAGCTACTATGTCAAGCAAGACCTTAACATAAGCCTTTGGTTTTATGTTTTCTATTTTGAGTTGGGTCAATAAGCTTGCTACTCGGTCACATTACAACTCTGTAAAACACGTAAGTGCTGAGAGACTAGAAATAGAGTGTGCGTTTTATAGACCACATTTTCTCACTGGACTGCACATTCAGGCATTGTGGGATATACAGACAGACTGGGATCTAGAGCCATGTTTTAGGGTTGCATGACTCACTTTGACAGAGTTCTGAAAGTCCATATATAACACAATTGAACAACTGAGCAGCAATATGCATTGTTTGAAACCCTTTTGCCCTAAAATTTGCTTTGGAGAAAAATCTTCCTCCCTACCACCCTGGAGAGGTTTAGGCTCTCTCATTACCCTCGTGCTCTTGGTTGAGTGCTGGGCTAGTAGGGCTGAACTTGACTCCTAAACTCACTGTGAGCGGAAATACTCAAAAGTCCTAGGACTTTAAATCCCAGAAAAGGTCATATTGAGAGTGTTGGAGGGTAAAGTTCTTCATTACAATGGGGGAAACCTTACATCCTTGTACTTCAGTCCTGCTAAGGAAGGTGAACAGGTGGGAAGTGCAAAAAAAGGGTACTGGAAGCTAACCCACAATCTATCAATGAGAGAATATAGAAAGCCATGGCATTCACCCACGCAGCAGGGAGCATGGCAGACCAACCCGTACTCAGGAAAGAACTCTGGAAGCCACCGAGGTACACATCCAAAAGAGAATTCTAGAAGCCAACCTGCTCTTTCACCCAGGAGAGAATAGTGAACGCTACACCTCTCTTCTACCCAGGTGAGACTGAATGCAGTCTTCCCACTCACACAGCTTGGAGAAATTAGTGGTGGTCAACCCTCTCATCACTCAAGAGTGAATAGTGAAAGCCAACTCCACTCACTCACCCAGGTAAGCATAGCTGAAGCCACACCACTCACCCACTCATAGGAGGAAAGTGGAAGTAAAGCGCACCCACTCTGCCCAGGAAAGGATTTTAACCCATAAGTCCTATGCAGAATTAATAGCACTAGCTGACCCACTCATGTGTCAAGCACAGAATAGTGAAATCCAATCACCTCTGTCACCAAAAAGAAAATAGTTTAAGCCACCCCACTGATCATGCTCAGGAGGGAATTATGAAGGCCATTCCACTCCTCAACCCTGGAGATAATTGTGAAAGCTACCGCACTAACCCATTCCAGGACAATTGTGGAAACATCCTATAAACCCACTGAAGGTGAAAATATACCCTAGAGACAATAATAAAAGCCATCACAGTGACCCACCCAGGAAAGAATAGTAAAGGCCTTCACACTCACACACCAAAGAAAGAAGATTTGAGCCAACCAATTATTTCACTCAGGAGAGAAGAGCGGAAGCCAAGCCATTTACCCACCCAGGAAAGGATAGCGTAAGCCATAATACTCACTGACCCACAAGAAAACATTGAGAGCTATGACACTCACTCATCTAAGGGACAATAATGAAGCATCCAGCTACCCACTGAGGAGAACATTCTGGCAATCCCTCTGTCACCCACCTCCGCAGTATAATGAAAACAGCTCCACTTAAACCTCAAAAGGATAGTGTAAGGTAACACACACATCCCACCTTGGATAGAAGAAGGCAAGCCAACCTGTTTTTACCACCCAGGTGTGAGTAGTGTCAGCCAACCCATTCACCCAACCATGAGAGAACAGTGTAAGCAACCCTACTTACATACTCAAGAGAGAATAGTGGAAGCCAGCCCACTCACCCACTAATGAGAAAATGGTGGAAGCCATTTTGTTCACTTGAACAGGATAGAATATAAGAAGCTGTGACTTTAAACCACTAAAGAGCAACTAATAGAAGGTAACCAAATCATCCCATTCAGAGAAGAATAAAGGTAGCCAATCTGCTCACCCCAACGAGGCAAAAATAGTGCAAGCATCCAGTCAGCCACCCAAGAGAAAATAGTGAGCGTCACTACACATACACACTCAAGAAAGACTAGTGGAAGCCAACCTGCTCACACATAAGAACGAGTACATGAAGCATACTCTCACCCACACAGGAGTGGCTCACCGAAGAATATCTAATCATCCCACCCAGGAGAGAATAAAGGAAGGAAGTCAATTTGCTCACCCACTAAGGAGAAAATAGTAGAAATCATACAGTCACTTTCCAAGGAGAAAATAGTTACTGACACACCACTTACACACTCAAGAGAGAATAGTTCAAGTCAAAACACCCATCCATACTGAAGAGAATAGTGATAGCCATTATACTCACCCACCCAGGAGAGAGTATGGGAAGTTATTCTACTCACTCAACAGTGTGAGACTAGTGGAAGCAAGCACACTGACCCAACCAACAGAGAACAGTATAACCACCCCACTCACACCAGGGAGAATAATAGAAGCCAACCTGCTCACCAGTCCTAGAGAAAATACTAGAAGCTAATCACAACCCTAAAGAGAGCATAATGTAACATACCCCACTCATCAAGCCTAGGAGGGAGAAGTGGAAACCTGCACACTAATCCACATAGACAATATTTCTGAAAACCAAAGCACACTCACCTAGGAGAGAGCAGTGGACAGCATGACACAGACCTACAAGGGACATATGAGGCCAACATTACTCACCCATTCAGGAAAGATTAGAGCAGTGGACATTAACTTAATCACTCAGAAGAAACTAGTGGAAGCAAACCCACTCATCCCCCAGGAGAGAACAGTGGCAAACAATAGGCTCATTCTATGCAGGAGAAAAACGTTTAAGACAACCCACTTACTCCATCCAGGATGGAATACTATAAGCTATGCCACTTAACATCCAAAGAAGAGAAAAGTAGAAACCTGTTTGGGCGAGCTAACATCTCCAAGTTCATGTTGTTCAATGTTGATGACCAGAATTTATCAAGTTGCACAGGTATGGGTGTCGAATTTTTGATGCAGGCAAGGTTAATTGCTCCACTTGTAGACATTCGTCTGATTCTCTCACATTCCTTGACAGACAGTTCAAGATAACTGTCAAAGACAATGGCCTGATTCACAGAACTAACTTACGTGAAATACGTAAAGTTAGTAACTTCGGTATTCACAGAATACACTTACCACTACTAACTTTATGTCCGTCTCCCGGGAAGGAGATTCCGGCCCTGTGGCGGAATTTCCGCCTCCGGACCGGAATACCATCATTTAGGCCGTTTCAATGCTCAAACGGCCTAAATGAGGGTATTCCGCCCCGGAGGCGGAGATTCCGGCCCAGAGGCGGAAATTCCACCACAGGACCGGAATCTCCGGCCCGGTAGCGGACATAAAGTTAGTAGTGGTAAGTGTATTCTGTGAATACCGAAAATTACTAACTTTACGTATTTCACGTAAGTTAGTTCTGTGAATCAGGCCCTGCGTGTAGATCTTGCAAGGTGCACACTGACTTTGGTATCTGTAGAACAGTCTGAACGACCTCTCTGCAGTTTTGCATGGATGAAATCTTGACCATTCGCAGTTGTGACATATACTCCACAACAACAGCAGTTTTCAATGAGGACACCTTATTAAATTGAAATTCTTCAGGCGAAAGTTTTTTTTCGAGCTCTTGTACGAGTTTGCGCTTCACTAGTTTGGTTGCAGCATCTCCATCAAATAATGTATTTGTGGGAAGAAGATCATGCAACAGAATGTCCTTGATAAATTCATTCCTTTCTTTTGCTACATCCATCTCTCTATGTGCTTGCGAAAGTTGTTTTTTTGTAACCTGATTTGTAGTGGCTGGTTGGACAAAACTCTTACTTACTATGGCAATTAAAGTGTGGAAGTTTAGCTTTAGATATTATGTCAAACAGCTTTTTCTCTTTCAATACAAATCTCTCCTGCTTCAGTTCTGCGTATAATTTTGATCCATGTTCCATCTAGTAGACGTGCCTTTATATTGTTATCCACATAATGTTTGATTTCGAAGTTGTGTAGCCGCACATGCTCAGTCATTTTAAAGGGGTTTCCTTGCTGCTGCATGAAATGAAGAAGGCTGTCAACATGTTCTTTAAAATGTTCCCCTCTTTTTTCCACAGGTTCGTGGTGAGGAACAGTTTCACGATGGTCCATTAATTTTGAATTTGTCATCTCTATGAAAACACTGCAAATAGACAGCACTTCATGGTAAACCACCTGCCATTGAGCAACATATTCACTTTTATGTGTCTGACCAACAATTCCCTTGGAGTTTTCCTGTGATCTCCAGATCGTCTGTTCAAGATTCATATCTGGAGCCACAGCATTGAACTTTCCCTCTCTGTCTTTCACCACAAACTGTCTTTGGATGAATTTCCTGTAGAGGTATGGTTTTTCCACCTCTAGCTTCTTCACTCTTTCCGAACACCAGGACCTATATCTCAGGTAGTTTATGCAATCGAATTTGTGAAACACAGTAATCAGTGGCTCCACAGTCTTCACGTGCGGCTCCCAATCACCTTTCCGATCAGCACATGCCAAGTTTTTCACAAGAGCTATTATGTGTAAAACTTTTCCCCAGTGCTTGAAAAGTTCTGATTTTTCTGCACATTCTTTGACAAACTCTACGAACTTGGTTTTCAGGTTTTCAGATTTTGAACTGAGTGTATTCAACATTGACTGGCTTTGCCTTATGTCTTTTGAATGAAGCGCACCCTGTGCCTTGTTCACTTCTGAGATAAGATATTGCAAAACCTAATTTGTCATTCTTGTTCCAGAAAGCATTCCAACACAATGTTTCTATAGCCTCAGATATGATGAGCATACCTTGTAATGAACGAACATAATGAGTTACACTGAATACTGACTGGAGAGTTTTGCTTCCAAAGATTTCAGCCTCAATAAGTGCATCGTCTATGCCACATCCAATTAGATAAATTCCTGCACACCGCAACACAACTTTTGTCATGTAGAAAATGCCCCTCTTTGGATAAAGATCATCAAATTCTACTGGATTGCTCATAAAAATGTCAGCTGGTCTTCAAGCTGAGCAAGCATATTTTGGGAATTTTTTAGAGCTATATATACTTTGTGTAATTTGCGACTGGAGATGAAATTACTGGTAAAAACCAAACCTTCTTCAGTGGGACGGTGTTCTGGGAGATCAGAGCATGAATTCCAGCCCACGGAGGAACTGGCTTTTCTTCATCCTTCAGTCTGCACAAATAAGCAATATGATAAATTCAGTTAAATCAGCTTTGTGGACCAGAGCATCAGGTAGAAGAAGCTACATGTCCTCAACCACTTTTAAACTTTTTGGTAGACTTGGAAGTGCTGATGGCTTGTAGTGATTTTGCACACGTTGGCAAGGTAGCTGGGTTATAAGTTTGCACCTTCGTTTGTTTATGCCTACAGCTGACACAGCTTGTTTTCCAGCAGCTACTTCATTGGTACAGACTTGAAAAAGCACCATGGCAGTATCATGTGTGCTGGATGTTCCAGATCAAAAAGAGCTGTCTTCAAAATCAAAATTATCAAAAGTAGCAATTGTAAATCCTTTCCTGGTAAAGTGACTTGGAAGTGGTGTGCTGTCGGATTCACAAGATTTTACAGTATGAGCTGATACACCAATCCTATTCATTGAAGTGATTAGCTCTCTACTTTTGCATTTATCATAGATTGCATGGGAAGTCATCATGTGTAGCGGTGTTTTCTTTATGCGTGATGTAATTCATAAAACATGATTTGGAAAAGACAATACATTTATACAGCATAAACCTGTCGGTTCATTGGGATTGTCTTCCACTTCTATATATATCTTCAAAGCCATCATCAATGTTGATCGGCTCCTGTTCCAAACTCAAGAACTTTCATTTGTAACAGTTTTGCTTTGCTGATATTAAACAATAATGTAAATTTTTATGAGAAAATATCAGGCATTCTTGTTCACTCCCATGATTTGCGGAGCTCTGGGGCATCACAACATTTGTTATTAAGTCCAACATCTAAATCTTTCAGGACGTTTCTTAAAATGGTTCCTGCTGATTTTACTCCATCCTGTGATCTTATTTTGGCAGCAAGAACTTCAGGAGACAAATCAGCTGAAAACACCATAAGTGGCTCATTCTTTTTGTTAGACTGACAAAAACGAATTCTGTCATTGTACATTCTAACCAGAAAAATCTTAATTTCAGTTATTATGGATCAATACAGTTCCATCAATAGTGACCATTATTTCTCTGATGTCTTTGAGTGTGAACCCATAGCCCGCACTCAAGAGTGACTTCACTAGTTCATTTGCATTTTCAAAGAAAGGAAACTTAGCTGAAGGCTGGCGGTTACGTTGCAGCTGGGAGCTCGTTGTACATTCATATTTTTTAATGTATGAACACATGCAGTTTGGGTGAACATCCAACTCCACTGCAATAACATTCTCCTCGCTGTTTAGATCAGCTACTCGGCTGTAAACTTAATCTTTGAAGAAACTAGCTGCAGATAAAAACATATTTGCCCTTTGAGACTCACATACTCTGTACTTTGTTCTTTCATCAATCCCTTTGGCCATTGTTCTGGCTAACCACAGATAACACATTGAAGATCCTCTGCTTTCTGATAGGTTGTTGGAGGTGGAAGAGGGATAGCAAAACCAAAGGGGATGATGGACGGAGTGTTGAACATTGCAAGCACTCACCCCCAGTCAACTTGATCTGGGTTTAATCCATCATCATTCTTTAGCTCACTCCGCCACTCCAGTTCTAGACATGGCCACTATGCAAATCAGTCTGACCCTGTGCCTCATGGGAACAGTCCAGCCCGAACTGCCAAGCCATGTCTTCCCTGGACCGGAAACAAGCATCCTGGGTGGAAAAGGGATAGCCATCGATCTTCTAAATGGATGGGCATTGGGTTTGGTTGTTGTCGCTTTCTCAGAAGACTCGGAGTCTTGTTGTGATTCGCTGGTTTCTGTTATTTTTTGACAATCGTTTTCCAGGCTTTTTTAACATTGTATACGACTTGTAGCACTTGTGTTTACAGGGAGGAAATATTTGACCCTCTTCACCCATCAGTCTAAATCTTTTGTGAACTTCATATTGCATTATTTCTGCAGCATCTTGAACTCTCTTCTGTCCAGCCACAGTTGATGTTAGCTTTCCTTTCGGATTAGTTTGGCACATGACACATTTTTCTTTGTTTAAGGAGTCCTCAGATTTTGTAGTTAGTAACGGTCTGTCAGGAGGTAAAGATCCTCTGCTACCACCTGCTTCGCTCATATTTACGAATTTGAATCAACGGTAAACCTGAAATAAAAACAATATTTAAAGAAATTCCCAATATGATGGCTAAAACACATCATTATAGAGCTCTGATGAGTTATCTTCTGTTTCTTTAAGACTACTTGCCCCCCAATACCTATGCTTTGACACCAAAATGAAGTATATAGATCTCATGGTTCCTGAAATATTACATCATCATTGCAAAACATCTGCCATTTTTAAAAATGTCGTCTAGAAATATTCAGCTAAGATTAGCAATGTCTTCCCAAGCTAAATTACTTCTCTAATGATACAAAAACACAAATCAAAAATGAAAATCTCTGGACAACAATTGTTTTACTGAGGTATATCGAGGACTAACAGTGGCGAATAGTGAACCTGCTGGTGAATAAAAAGTCCAAATCCTATCCAATACATTCCAGCAGGGATGCAGAACTTTCTTTAAAATGTCTGCTTTTGTACAAAATGCCACTTTCCAGACTTTTCCTTAGCATCTCTTCTGATTATTTAGTTACAGTCAAGAAAGGTTCAACTAGGACAATTAACTAATTTCATAGACAACCTGCTTGGAATGTCATATCAAGTGTGCTCAAGCCACCTGTCTGAGGTGTGGTGGTGTTTCAGTAAATAATTAACAAAATGAGCTACTTCCATATTGTAGTTTGGTTAAAAGCTGGTACCTATCACAAATGTGCTTCACAAGAAGGAGAGCTTTTCTTTCACTCTGAAGGAACTGACTCTTACAGCGTGTGCTTGCTCCTTGAAGTCTTGCACCAAGACTTATACAGTAGCTCACTGAAGAAGAACCAAAACATGGCATAATTTCAGAAATTACACATAAAAAAGTCGCTTTGCAATAAAATAATCCTCATCCTTTGAGAACAGCGCCCATGAGCAAAAACAAAAGAAACCTTGAGTACAAAGTGAGAATAGAAGACTTGGAAAAGTAAAAGAAACTTAACTATAGAAAATAAATCTTTGCAATTTTGTTTGTCCTGCTGGGCACGTTTTTACAAATCATATGCCTTCTGTTTGCAGTGATGCCCTGAAACCGGTCCCAGGATGCTTCTTTCCAGTCCAGGGAGGACCTGGCTTGGCAGTTCGGGGGTGGACTGTTCCCAGAAGAAACAGAGTCAAGACTGATTTGCATATGGCTGGGTCCAAACTGGGGTGGCGTGGTGAGCAAAAGAATGATGGATTAAACTCAGATCCTTGTGTCTGGGGGTGAATGTTTGCATTGTTCAGCATTCCGTCCATCAATTGTTCCTTTGCATTCTGTTTGCAGGGCACTAAAAGTTAAACAGAACAAAATAGTACCTCAATCACGTCTGGAGCAGCTGTCAAGCACTGATTAGGTTGAACCGATCAGTGCTTGGTCCCTGCTCCACGTAGAGGAAGGGGAATGATGTTAGGCCTGCCTTGATGAATTACGAAGCTGTAAAGAAGAGTGCCATGCAAGCCAACAAATGGCAAGCAAAAGGCGAGGTCCAAGTACTTTTATGCATACAACAGTGTCTCGAGGGCGAGACGCATGCACTAGTGCATGCTCTTGCAGGCTCGACCCTAAAAATGGCGATTTTTCAGTTATAAATATGGCACACTGTCTATTGGCTATTGGGAGTAAAAGGCCTGCTGCTTGTAAATGTGACACTTTGAAATGGGAGAAAATTAAAATCAAGAGTTAATCATTAAGGTAACCTTTAATTTTAATTTTCTTCCATTGAAAAGCATTAAGAAACATAATTTTGTTCTCGCACTCCAATATTGAGTCAAAAAGGACTTTTATTTAAGAGTTAAATACTTTAGTGCTTCAGTTCTTCACTTCTATGCCCCAGCCTGGCCCATAAATCTGACTGAGCACTGCTCATTATCAGGCTCTGCTTTCTGCAGCCTGATGATAATAATGTAAAGTATACACAGAGTTCCCTTATGTTGAAAATAAAAATGTGACTCTGTGCTTTGCTTATTTAAAAATGAACTCAAGGTGAGCTACTCTGAAGGTGTCTGGGAGGTACTGGTAGCTGGCGATCGACTGGTTAGAGACGCCTGTCATAGAACATTTTCTGGAACGGAGGGCTGATCGATTTCAGCAGTTAATGTGGTCTGGAATTGGAACGTCAAAGCGTTTCATAGGAATCCCTTCTGGATCTGACTTCTATCTCTCTCTCTGTCTCTTTCGTTCACTTTCACTCTCATCCTCTGATAAGCTAAACAAGTATATACCAACTGGTAAGATATATATGTACAAGGTTAAGACTGCCAACACTTGCCACAGTTTATGGCTTGAGTAAACATATTGCAACACTCGCCTGAGAGCAGATCAGTTACTCCAGCCGAAAACTAGGCTTCATCCCAGACACACAGAACTGCTTGGCAGCAGTGGTAAACATTTATTTGGGTTTATTGATGGGTATGACTTTATTGCCTTATTCACAGTCAATAAATAAGGCACGCACACTGAATTTTCTCAACTCTGATGAGCTGTTTTTTTCATGCTAAATTCCATTTGCGACAAGATTGTTACTTTCCACATTTTAAGCACAAACATGGTCTTATATTAAAAATGGATAACCAATGAAGACACAGCAAGAAAAATGCTGCTCCAGTTTCAAGAAATTTGGTTTAATGAATTGGTAAGAGAGACAATAAGATGGGTACAACAATACCATGTTGGTGCTGGCTGGCACAAACATTATGATCTGAAGTTAAACATACAAGTCAAATTTCCTCTGAAAAGAAACTAGAGAACCAATGAAAAGTTGATTACACAAAGCTCCAATTAAGGAGCAGAAAAATAGTGTAATGGCTCATGCACCAGCAGCAGGGATTTGTGTGTAATCCGAAGGTCATATTATTATTATTATTATTATTATTATTAATAATAATATTAATACTCCATTTATTTGGAGTTTATCATCCATAAACCAATCCACTTCAAAATATTAAACATATTTACATGCTAAAACCTTTTACAACCACTTAAAAAGCAATATTGAGCTCTTTTTATACAATATAAATCCAATTTGCCTTTGCAATTCACAGTAATAGACCTTTTTTGACTGCATTAAAATCAACATTTTAAAGAAACAAGGGAGCCCAGGTAGTATAGAGGAGACATTCACGGGCCGATCCTGACTTCCCTGACGCTTGGCCTGTTGATCTTTCTATCCGGATGGTAACCTTGTTACAACAAATCAGGCCATGGTCTGATGACCGCTCTTTAGTGTATTTTGCTCCCGCTGATCTCGCTATCATTTACAAGTTATCTCATCTTTTCTATTTGGAAATTGGTTGCCCAGACTTGCTATCGTGGATTGTCATGATATTCTACTCATATCTAGATCAGATCCTTTTGGAAATTCATTAAGGCATTCCTGGGCCCTCTGTGACATGGCATTTCTCTCAGGCATAACTTGTTGTGTCCTGATGATGATACCCATATTCTGATAGGGATCGAAACGTGTCGACTTGAGTATCCTGACTTAAACCTGTTTGTTTGCTTATTTATTTTAGATAGGAGCAAAAGTACTATGTATATGTGGCTTAACTATTGTCTGTACTTTAGCCACTTGTACAATGTCTGAGTTCTGAAGTCCTAGAGACTTCCTCCTCGTGTATTGTCCTACTTCAATGGCTGTTTTAAATTTTGACTTAATAAACTTATCTCCATTTGGATTCAAAACATAGATATCATTGTATCTCTGAGTATTATTGCTGTTCATGATTTTGTTTGTATAGGACAACTGTTCCTTTATAATTGCATTAAAATCAAACAACCGCTACTGCCACCTTGTGGCTGTTAAGACACACTAAGTAGTCGAACCCCAATGCCACATATCGTATCCCAGCACTATTAATTAATGACGTCAGGTAATTTTTCCACCATATTTGCTATCCATGGTAGCACAAAGTGAATATATTAATGAGGCAGATGACATTGGCGATTACAGCTAAACAAAAGAACGGCTGCACAGACTATTTCGATTGAGGAGTGCCACCAAACAGAACAGCAGCAGTTGTCACTGGAAATGAGAGTTTGGTACATTTAGCGTACTTAATATTTCCGGTGAATTTTTAATCCTATAAAGTTCACCAGTGACTTATTTACAGTATCATTGTCATTGGAAAAAATAATATCTCAACGTCCATTTGCTTCAATGTCTTCTTATTCACACTTAAAGCTTCACCCTGTAATACTGCGTCATGTTCAGATTGAAATGTATCCCATATTTTGAAAGCAGTAACTGAATGTTGTATCTAATTTTGTAAGCAAAATTTAATTTACTCCTTACATAGCTCCTTCAGCAGCCACTGAGCAATTGTCATCACTAGTTAATAAAGCAAAGAAATCTATGCATGCAACCTCATTTTGCAATCCTAAAGAACATGGTCCTATCTCAACATGAAGAGCTTCAATTCGAACCCATATAGGCCCATAAAGGCCACTCCTCTTCAGGTTTCCTGAAGTCTGGTGGAGTCTCCATGATGAGTCCCTGAAATCCATATGTAGCAGTTCATGCCAACTTGACCACATAGGCTTAGAGTAATGGACCCAAAGTAAACCCTCCATGTTGTTGGTTAAACGGTACAATCCCAACAGCTGTCATACTCCTAGAAATGTCTGCTGTGCCTGATCATTAAAAGATAATTGATCATTAAAAACAACTCCTAAGTATGAAGTAACAGTCTGCAACTTTACATCATCTATATTCTAAGTAAATGTACACCTTTTCTACCTTATTTGCGTTACTTGTATTTTATTTATATTGATGACCATCCTGTTTATTGTATAAAAATTATCTAATGCCATCAACTGCCTCTGTAGTCCTACAGGTATGCAATCAAGCACTACTGGGCTGTAACATAATATGTTGACATTAGTGCCATTTAGTCGGGGGGGGTGTCACAAGGCTAAATAGCACACACATGGTTCTATGTATCAATGCAGGAATGACTGGCAGAACCTTTCAACATTCCAGTCATTAACACAATTTGGGTAATATTCCACGTTTAGTTAAACCCACTATAGCAAATCAAAATAAATAAATAAATAAATAAATATGTAAATACACACACACGCACACACACACACATATATATATATATCAACAAAAGTCCGAATCCCTCAGCGGGAATAACGCACTCTCAGGACACACCACAACATGATTTGCTCAAGAATTAGGATTTAATGGCTCCTCATAACTCGTTTCGGCTGGCCTGCAGCCTTGCTCACATGTAGAAAACCATACATTGTGAATGGCATAAATACAGAGTTTCGAAATAAACAAAGGACTTCACTGCATATTTCTATTTAGAATAAAATGTGTCGGCCATCTTGTAATGATATGGCATGGGATTATTTGTGGCCTCAGGTATGTATACAGCGGTAGACAAGTAATGCATAAGTTCTGCATGCATCACTATTCGGATTATAAATAATGACATGATTCATCAATATACAACTGTTGCATTAAATCGTAGTTCATGCTCCATGAGCCACTTCCAATTGACAATTGATGGCATCGAAACGTGTGTAGTCCCCAGAGTGGGATAGAAAAGAAAAACTTTCTTTTGACAGAAAGAAGTCCTGTAGACCCAGTGTATCATAGACATGCGGGAACTCAGAGTATTGCTAGAATAAAAAAGTATAACTGGCATAAAAGGAACCTTCTCATGGGTTCGTCTGGTCAAGGTCAATCACTCGTGTTACATACGGAACCAGTGTTCCCGGCTATTGTTCACAAGTGTGTAAGCTGAAATAAGGTCATTAATACCGGGCCAGTGCCCATAATAACTATCCCAGGGTAACAGGTAGTTCCTGACAGATTATCGCAGGGTAGAATTCCCCATATGATGCAAATTCCCATAAGTGCATGGTGTCCGTCGGTTGTACCAAGGGTCATGCAAGTGCAGAAGAACCAAAGACAATGCTGAGCTAGTGCCCGAACCGGCGCAACCAGATAGGGTAATCCAGACTTCCAAATATATCTGGGACACACAATTTATAACATACATTTAGGCATACAAGTGCTACAAATATTTCCAACAGTCTCATATGAAACTCTTTAAAAAGTGCATCATCTTATCTGTGAAACCGTGCCACCCAGTTGTGCCTCTGAAGAAAAGGGTAGGGAACCCGTGTAGGTGATCTGCCAGCGCAGGGTGGGACCCTTCCTTTACTCCTGTGGGAAAATAAACAGAAAACAATGAAATATAAATAACAACATAAGTGTATCATACAATTAAAAAAAACAACATGTTCATCATGAAGGTGTCATATTACAGAAAATTCTCTCCCTAGAAGCATAATGATAAAGGAGGAATCTAAAGAAAGAACCAGACTAATTAAGCTTCATGTAAGTGGGTTCCGTGTTCCTCGTCCATATTAAGACCCCCAGGGCTCTTGGTTTGGAATTCTACGATGTACTTGGATTCCGTTTGCCTGAGTTTGAGGGTTCTGTTACCCACCCTATATGGATTGGGGATTTGTTCAATTGCAAGAAAACTCAATAATGAACTGTCGGAAAAATGGTGACTCTGGAAATGTGGGCTACTGGATAGACTTGATTTTTGTTTGTTATAGCTCTCATGTGTACCAGTACCTGTTTCTTCACCATCTGCGTGGTGCTGCCAATATACTATAGTTTGCATAGGCACTCCAGCATATATATAACAACGGGTGTACTGCATGTAAGGAACTGAGTAATAGATTTCCTAATGCCATTGTCCATGGTCAGTTCCTTTTTCATGTAGCTATTTTTGCATCTCTCTTTATCACAAGAGAGAGTGAGAGAAGCAGGTCAGTCGCAATCTCCCAGATATAATTGCATCACAAAGGGCAACTGCTGGTGTCTGTCCTTCCGTTACCGATATTCAGACAATACAAGGAAAAGGGGGAAGGGAAAAGATCAGGGTCCCACTCCGGTTGAATACTAATCCTCCAACTGTCTTAGTGTGAAAGGGTATCCAAAGATATTGGAGAAGATGCCTCACTCACTTATTGTGACATGCTTCATCATAGGCGTCTTTCCACACCCAGGTAAGATGGTACTACCTGGGCGGACTCAACCAAAAGATGTTATCGGAGTTCTTATATAAAATATGAACTGGCCATGCAGGGAACCAGTTGAGTGACGTTAAAAATACCTGCAGGTATACCCAAACCATATGTTTATTCATAGGGTACCTGGGGTACTAGATAAAAAATGTGATACAGAAGAAGAGGGGTTTCTTGAACCTTATTCGTTCAATTGTACCCGCATTAGAATGCCAACATGTTTCGGCCCACAACTAGAGCCCTCACAGGTCTGGGGCCTTCTTCAGGGCTGGAATCTCTACTCTTCAATATCCCTGCTAAAAATATCGCACGTATTGCATGCAACTATGAGGCCTAGTGCGCTCACCTGTTTATTTGGTCCTTCAGTAGTATTTCTCCTGGGTAACGCTACTAAGCACCATGCGGGTCAGGAGGTTCGGTGCTGTCTTATAGTCAAACATTCGTCAAAGTACATGCACCGCCCGTGCACCTAAGGTTCCCGTCCTGCCCGCCACTGAACCGTTCGGCGGCCAGTTCATATTTTATATAAGAACTCCCATAACATCTTTTGGTTGAGTCCGCCCAGGTAGTACCATCTTACCTGGGTGTGGAAAGACGCCTATGATGAAGCATGTCACAATAAGTGAGTGAGGCACCTTCTCCAACATCTTTGGATATTATTTCACCCTAAGACAGTTGGAGGATTAGTATTCAACCAGAGTGGGACCCTGATCCATTCCCTTCCCCCTTTTCCTTGTATTGTCTGAATATCCGTAACGGATGGACAGACACCAGCAGTTGCCCTTTGTGATGCAGCTATTTTTGTATGCCTTGCAATGGCCACAAGGAAAGAACCCTTTCAATCCCTGATCTTTACGGGTGTTGTATCTAGTAATGTTACTATGAACCAGAGTGTCCCTCAAGCTGGGTCCTTTCCTGTATGTAATGCCGGGTCTTCCCTGTATCGTGTCCTATAGTGGGATCACTAGTGAGTATGTTCCAGTTTTTAGTGAGAATGCGCCTAACCTCGTTGGAACTATCATTGTATGTAAAATTGATTCTGGTGCTGGTCTCCCTCTCTCCATCCTCTGCTGGTGTGGGTGTGAAAAGAATTACATTTCTCTGGACCTTGTCCACCTTTTTGATGGCTTTGTTGAGGACCCACTTTGGGTATCCTCTTTCTCTGAACCTTGAGACCATAATGTTGACTTCCGCTTTGAAAGATTCGTCTGTATTGCAGTGTTGCGTCAGCCACTCACCTGAATTCCAGGTTGTTCCTTTGGGTAGAGATGAGAGAACCCACGCCACCTGCAACCTAATCTGGCAACAATGTACAAAGAAACACTGGTGCCCAGAAAGGTCTCAAGGGGAGGGGGGAAGTGGAGGAGAGAAACAAGAGAAAAACAACTGCACAGGATCAGTGAGTCTCAGGAATGAAGGCCTGCTCCTTCTCTGACTTTGCAGGTCGGGACAGGGTAGGACTATACTCTGGATTTTGGCAGGAAATTAATACTGCAACTTCTATTAGAGGGGACAAAAGAGTCACTAATTAGCACTGACAAACATAAGCTGACATCTGCAATAACAAGATGCTTATTCATCAATAATCTTAACACACTACACAGATGTACTTACTATATCAACATGTAGAGACAAAGGAATTCCCAGGGAAGGGTTAGAGGATGAAATGTCCTGCAACATACAGTGCAAACATATATAGTTATCTAAATGAAGTAAGTCACAATAAGTTATCAAAATAACATCAGAATTGAAAAGAAAACATTAATGCTGGAAGATGCGACTGCTCCTTGCAGTACATACAAGACTTCCTCGGCTGGGTAGATTCGAAAGGGTTAATGATGGTCTCTCTTGAGCGGATGGATGAAACAGTTAATGCTCCTTTATACAGAGAAGGCACATAAAACAATGTAAATTAAATGACAAAGTAAAGAACAATCTTTAGCCACTTAAACCACGTTTTTTCTAAAGAAGCAGTTCTGCGCCACACAAAAAATAAATGTACCTCTGGTTCTGTCAATAATATAAAATAGGAGTTTTTGACCACGCTGTGAAAAAAAGCATCTCTGCACAATACAATAAAACTAAAATGTACCTCTAGGTCAGAGTAGAATGCAAGACGCGCACTCTCTATCTTGTTTTATAGTTTTCTTCCTGTTTGTTTTGGTTTCCTAGGAGACGGCACGTCGGGACTCCGATGCGTGGCTGCAAATCCAGATGAGCGGCAGCTCTGGACGATGACGTGAAGCAGTTGAAAGAGATCCGAAGACGAAGTCGAGGACAGAAAAATCCGGACCACGAGCACTCAAATCCAGGTAAGTGTTGCAGCAAACAGGCAAAGCGAGGACTACAGGGACTTTGCTTCCTTATATAGGAGGCTGGAACTTGCTGGAAGCTTTGCACATGAGGCTGTGTCTGTCAGGGGCCTGCTACACATTTTAATGACAGGTTCAAGGAAGATGAGTCACATGTACTGACAGGTGCAAGGAAGATGAGTCACCCACGTGTAAGCAGGGGAGCTGTCAACAATGAAGGGAGGGCATGGTGATACTCAGCAGGGGAGAGTTGTCACAAAGGCTGAGGATGTGTGTGGTAATGATTTAGCAGGATAACATGTGTAGTATTAAGAAGAAGTAAGACAAATATATTGCACAAACATGTTTACTAAAATAACAAAAATAGAACATAAAGAAAGTGTGAACTAATCAATAATCAATACTGACTTATCGTACAGGGATCTATGTGAACATCCTGCCATCAGACAACACATGCATTACACATTAAGAATGTGTGAGAATGTCCCACTTAGGAACTGAGGCGTGCCATACTGTGGAGACGACAGTGGTTCATAACATGCAGTTGCGTTTTGCTCTCATAAGTTCCCCGTAGGGAATGCTCCACTTGAGGGTGTCTGGGTGACTGATGAGAGCATGAAGCAAGCTGTTGCCTGCGGTGTCTTTGCAGTGCAGTTTGGTCCGAATCATGTTATCAACGATTTCAATTCTGGTGTCTACTGTCTCCCTGCTTATGGTACAAGTGAGGATGATATTGCGGGTATTGTTGTTAAGTTTATCCACAAACATATTGGCCTCCTCTTCAGAACCTTTCCACACAATGAATAGGTCGTCTATGTATCTAAGCCATAGAACAACCTGTTCTGTTTCCGAGAAGCCAACACTATCTCTGAAAATCTCCTCCTCCCATTGTCCCAAGTAAAGGTTAGCAAAGCTTGGGGCAAAACATATACCCATCGCGGTCCCTAAGATCTGTTTATATAGGGTACCGTCAAAGAGAAAGATATTGTTGGTAAGGCAGTGCTCAATCATGCCCAAGATCATGTCGGTATGTGACTTAAACCTAATGTGTCGGGTTTGTAGAAAGTGTTGGCATGCTTAGATGCCCTGTTTGTGGTCAATGATCGTATAGAGTGAGCTCACATGAGTAGAAAGTCCCTTTCCCAGTGGATACCTTCTAATTTACCCAGGGAATCTTTTGTGTCTTTCACATGTGATGGTAGGTTGCTCACTGAATCTCTCAGGAAGTGGTCTACATATTTAGAAATGTTTTCCGTAGCACTGCCTCTGGACGATACTTGGGCCTGCCTGGGGGATTACTCAAATTTTTGTGTATCTTCGGGAGAAGATACAGGACTGGGAGTATCGGGTAGTCTTTTTTCAGCAAACAGAATTCCTCCCATTCAAGCACCCCTTTGTCTCTCCAGTCTTTCAGTTTGTCCCATATATCCTCTACACTTTTGGCATAAGTTTCTCCAGACACCATGATGTAGAATTTTTCATCGTTAAGTTGTTGGGTAGCTTCAGCAATGTACATTTCCCTACTAAGGATGAATATGTTACCTCCCTTATCTGCCGGACGGATTACAATATCTTTATCCTCCTCCAGAGAGTTGAGTGCCTGACTCTGTTGTTGTGTCAGGTTAGGGGGGGAGCAGTTCTTGACCCATTTCTAATGGCAGAATCTGATTAGACTCTTAGTGACAGTGTCGTGATATGTATCAATGTTGTCATGTGATAATAAAGGGTAGAATGTTGAGCGTGGTTTAAAAGGGGTATTCGCTGTGGTATCATAAGTGATTTTCAAGTTGTCAAGAATATTTTCAACTTCATTGTTAGTAACTGCAGATTCAGTTTCCATTTCTAACTGGAGTAATGCAGCCAAGGTATCTATGTTGCCAATATTGAGATCTAGGTCAGTCCCTCTACCCGTGTCTGAAACCCCAGTAGCACTGTTGTTCGCTTTGAGGAGGTGCAACTTTTTTAACTTCAGTTTCCTGACAAATTTAAAAAGATCTATAACGGTTTCAGAGTACTTAAAATTCATGGTAGGGCAGAAAGAGAGGCCTAAACATAAAGTCATTTTATCAGTATCACTCAATTGTCTCTTGGATAGGTTGACGATAGTCTTACTCACCGTGTCTTTATCCATCATGGTGCTGCCTTTGAGCTTCTGGTATAGGTTCGCATGTGCACCCTTCCTCCTCTTTTTCCACCTTTGTCTGATTCTTTTTCTTCTTCCACGATTATATATATATATATATATATCTCAACAACAGAGGAAATTTAGAGAAATGCCCAGCGCTAGTTCCCAGATCCCTGTTTTCCTTTCAGGGAATAGTCACTCATTAGGTTATGCACTAAGAAAAACACACTCTTTGCATCTTAAGTGTCCATGCAAAATTCTTTTATTATCGTCCGTCCTTGTTCAGACACGAAACGAGTAACTGACTGGTGTTCGTATCGATGGGAGGCTATAGCCGTTTTTCCTGATATTGGAAGTCTATATTATACAGTGCATATTACCAGGATGAATCTGGGATCCCTTTATCAAGAGTTGTGAAGACTATTAGTATGAAGGAACTGAAATTCTGAAGCCTTGAAGAAGCAAATTAATTTCGCGAAACACGTGTTGGCTTGGCTGTTTTGTACCACTACTATGTGAAGAGAATTTTGTGATCAAGCATATGATGTACTTTAAATGTTACTTCTACCAAAGTTGAAGACAACTTGTTTCATGTCTGAACAAGGCTGGACGATAATAAAAGAATTTTGCATGGACACTTAAGATGCAAAGAGTGTGTTTTTCTCAGTGCATAACCTAAAACATACATATATATACATATATATATATTTATATATATATATATATATATATAATCTACTGGTGGTCGCCAGTAGATAGTTATAGCTAGGACCTATTTTCCATAGGAAATCCGCAACATTCTATTTGAAATAACTTTGGCGCCGGTTGACGAATCTTCGCGAAATTTTCAAACTTTGTGGCCCGCTCCGGTCCGCTCCTATCTTGAAAGTCTCGGGTTGATTCGTCAAGCGGGGGCCGAGAAAAAGGGGGTCCTAAAACGTGTTTTCCCCATTCATTTTTCCATAGGGACCTTTCATCGCAGCTACAGCCCGAACTGCTAAACGGAATTACACCAAATTTGCCAAAAAGGTAGCCCTTGGTTCAGAGTCATGCTTTTTGCTTAAATGGTGTAAATCCGTTCAGTAGTTCCTGAGAAAATCAAAAGTAAAATCACATATATATCTATGGCCGCGTAGGGTCTGGTACACTCCCGATCACGAGCTGTATGCTAATTGGCTGTCAACACTCCAAATCAGGAAGTGTTGGCAGCCATCTTGTTCCTCGGTAGAACCGAGGAACAAGAAAGCAGTAAAACAACTGCGCAAAACGCAAAAAGGGGGCAGGGTAGAAACACCCTGACCCCCTAGGCCTGCTCAGGGTTTTTTTTTTTTTTTTAAATTGGCAAAAAACGTGCTGGGTGCGCGGATCCAGCCTATAAAAAAAAAAAGCGAAGCGCAGGCTTCCGCGCTTCGTGGTTAATTGGCCCCCGGGTGGGCCAAGTCCCGGGGGCATGCGGGGGTTTAATAAATATCATGGGGGGGCCTCTATGGCCTCCCAAGCCCCGGGGACCGCCACCCCCCGGGGCTTTATAAAAATAATGGTGGCCGGGGGCACACGGCCCCCCCGCAGCCCCGGGGACTGCCACCCCCCGGGGCTTCTTTTTTTTAAAATTAAAATTAGTTGTGTGGGGGGGCTCCAGTCCCCCCACATGCCCCGGGGACCGCCACCTCCCTGGGGCTTTCAACATGTTGGGAGGGGGGCCGTGCGGCCCCCCTCCTGGAGCGCTTGATGGCCCTGGGGACCACCACCCCCCAGGGCCGGCTCCTGCAGTGTCCCGGGGTGCCTACCCCCGGGACACTGTAGTTTGCTATGGCAGGGCGGGAGCCGCACATAGCAAACTGCTTTGGTTTTTGGAAGAGAGAGCAGGAAACCTGCTCTCTTCCAAAATTCAAGCAAATTGCTTTCCACACGGGAGCTGCATCTTAGCAGCTCCCCATGTGGAAAGCAATGCCGGCTCCCGAGGGACGCGGGGAGCCGGCGGGACCGTGGGGGAATTGGGGACCCCCCCACGGTCCCCAATGGAGAGGGCCAGCCCCGGGGGATGGGGTACCCGGGGCAAGTAGTGGCCCGGGAGGGGGGCCACGCAGCCCCCTCCCCAAAAAAAATAAAAACATTTTTTTAAAAGGGCAAGGCCGGCCCCGGGGGATGGGGTCCCCGGGCCCTTAAATGGCCTGAGGAGGGGGGCCACGCAGCCCCCCTCCAAATATTTTAAAAATAAAAAGAGGGCATGCCCCAGGGGATGGGGTCCCGGGGCCAATAGAGGCCAAGGGAAGGGAGCCACGCGGCCCCCTTCCCGTTTAAAAAAAAAAAGAAAATGCTCAGGCCCCGGGGGATGGGGTCCCGACGGCCAAAAGTGGCCGAGGAAAGGGGGCCACGCAGCCCCCTCCCATACAAAAAAAAGTAAAAAAAAAAAAAGACCGGCATCGTGCGGGAGGCCCCGCCCTCGCTGCAGCAGTCTGCAAACGCGCCCCCTGGCGCGTTTGCTGATGGGGAACGAACTCCCCTTGAATACTGGGATGCCTGGGGGCCAACTAGCCCACCAGGAACCTCCAGTATGCGCCAGGAGCTGCGTTGCTGAGAGGCGTACAGAGGCCACGCCCCTTTTTACACCTCTCTGCAGCGCAGCACTGTGGCGCTTTTTGGAGGTACATGGTGGGCTACTTGGACTCCAGGGACCCTCAGGATTCAAGGGGAGTTAATCCCCCAACTTAAAACGCGCCACGGGGCGCATTTGCACAGTGGTGAAGGGAGGGAGCGGGGCTTCAGGTGACATGTGTGCAAACAGGCCCCATGGCATGTTATAAGTTCAGGAATTAATTCCTCTTCAATCCTGAGTGTCCCTGGGGGCCAACTAGCCCACCAGGTACCTCCAGTAAGCGCCACGGAGCTGCGTTGCAGAGTGTTGTAAAAAGGGGCATGGCCTCTGAACACCTCTCTGCAATGCAGCTCTCTGGCGCATACTGGAGGTATCTGGTGGGCTAGTTGGCCCCTAGGGACCCTCGGGATTGAGGAGGAATTAATTCTCCAACTTAAAACACGCCACAGGGCGTGTTTGCAGACATGTCACCTCAGGCCCCACCCCCTTCCTTCACCATTGTGCAAATATTCCTCTAAAATCAGCTGAACTACGAATTCCAATTTACTCACCTGTTATCAGGAGAGACCTCAGTGCTGCATCTTTGAGCCCAGTACTGATCCTGAAAAGTAATTTTAACCGTACTTACCAGTAACTTGAATTTCCTTCCATAGGCTAACATTGACTAGTTTCACTTGGAAATTCTTCTAAGTGTGGAGTTTTGGAACTTTATAATATTCCTCTAAAATCAGCCGAACTACGAATTCCGATTTACTCACCTGCTATCAGGAGAGACCTCAGTGCTGGATCTTTGAGCCCATTATTGATCCTGAAAAGTAATTTTAACCGTACTTACCAGTAACTTGAATTTCCTTCCATAGGATATCATTGCCTGCTTTTTGCTGAAAACGTTTCTGTGTCGATTTTTGAAACATACAAATATTCCTCTAAAATCAGCAGAACTACGAATTCCGATTTACTCACCTGTTATCAGGAGAGACCTCAGTGCTGCATCTTTGAGCCCAGTACTGATCCTGAAAAGTAGTTCTAACCGTACTTACCAGTAACTTGAATTTCCTTCCATAGGCTAACATTGACTGGTTTCACTTGGAAATTCTTCTAAGTGTGGAGTTTTGGAACTTTATAATATTCCTCTAAAATCAGCTGAACTACGAATTCCGATTTACTCACCTGTTATCAGGAGAGACCTCAGTGCTGCATCTTTGAGCCCAGTACTGATCCTGAAAAGTAATTTTAACCGTACTTGCCAGTAACTTGAATTTCCTTCCATAGGATATCATTGCCTGCTTTTTGCTGAAAAAGTTTCTCAGTGTCGATTTTTGAAACATACAAATATTCCTCTAAAATCAGCAGAACTACGAATTCCGATTTACTCACCTGTTATCAGGAGAGACCTCAGTGCTGCATCTTTGAGCCCAGTACTGATCCTGAAAAGTAATTTTAACCGTACTTACCAGTAACTTGAATTTCCTTCCATAGGATATCATTGCCTGCTTTTTGCTGAAAAAGTTTCTGTCGATTTTTGAAACATACAAATATTCCTCTAAAATCAGCAGAACTACGAATTCCGATTTACTCACCTGTTATCAGGAGAGACCTCAGTGCTGCATCTTTGAGCCCAGTACTGATCCTGAAAAGTAATTCTAACCGTACTTACCAGTAACTTGAATTTCCTTCCATAGGCTAACATTGACTGGTTTCACTTGGAAATTCTTCTAAGTGTGGAGTTTTGGAACTTAATAATATTCCTCTAAAATCAGCTGAACTACGAATTCCGATTTACTCACCTGTTATCAGGAGAGACCTCAGTGCTGCATCTTTGAGCCCAGTACAGATCCTGAAAAGTAATTCTAACCGTACTTACCAGTAACTTGAATTTCCTTCCATAGGCTAACATTGACTGGTTTCACTTGGAAATTCTTCTAAGTGTGGAGTTTTGGAACTTTATAATATTCCTCTAAAATCAGCCGAACTACGAATTCCGATTTACTCACCTGTTATCAGGAGAGACCTCAGTGCTGCATCTTTGAGCCCAGTACAGATCCTGAAAAGTAATTCTAACCGTACTTACCAGTAACTTGAATTTCCTTCCATAGGCTAACATTGACTGATTTCACTTGGAAATTCTTCTAAGTGTGGAGTTTTGGAACTTTATAATATTCCTCTAAAATCAGCCGAACTACGAATTCCGATTTACTCACCTGTTATCAGGAGAGACCTCAGTGCTGCATCTTTGAGCCCAGTACTGATCCTGAAAAGTGATTTTAACCGTACTTACCAGTAACTTGAATTTCCTTCCATAGGATATCATTGCCTGCTTTTTGCTGAAAAGTTTCTAAGTGTCGATTTTTGAAACATACAAATATTCCTCTAAAATCAGCAGAACTACGAATTCCAATTTACTCACCTGTTATCAGGAGAGACCTCAGTGCTGCATCTTTGAGCCCAGTACTGATCCTGAAAAGTAATTTTAACCGTACTTACCAGTAACTTGTATTTCCTTCCATAGGATATCATTGCCTGCTTTTTGCTGAAAAAGTTTCTAAGTGTCGATTTTTGAAACATACAAATATTCCTCTAAAATCAGCAGAACTACGAATTCCAATTTACTCACCTGTTATCAGGAGAGACCTCAGTGCTGCATCTTTGAGCCCAGTACTGATCCTGAAAAGTAATTCTAACCGTACTTACCAGTAACTTGAATTTCCTTCCATAGGCTAACATTGACTGGTTTCACTTGGAAATTCTTCTGTGTGGAGTTTTGGAACTTTATAATATTCCTCTAAAATCAGCCGAACTACGAATTCCGATTTACTCACCTGTTATCAGGAGAGACCTCAGTGCTGCATCTTTGAGCCCAGTACTGATCCTGAAAAGTAATTCTAACCGTACTTACCAGTAACTTGAATTTCCTTCCTTAGGCTAACATTGACTGGTTTCACTTGGAAATTCTTCTAAGTGTGGAATTTTGGTACTTTATAATATTCCTCTAAAATCAGCCGAACTACGAATTCCGATTTACTCACCTGTTTTCAGGAGAGACCTCAGTGCTGCATCTTTGAGCCCAGTACTGATCCTGAAAAGTAATTTTAACCGTACTTACCAGTAACTTGAATTTCCTTCCATAGGATATCATTGCCTGCTTTTTGCTGAAAAAGTTTCTGTGTCGATTTTTGAAACATACAAATATTCCTCTAAAATCAGCAGAACTACTAATTCCAATTTACTCACCTGTTATCAGAGAGACCTCAGTGCTGCATCTTTGAGCCCAGTACTGATCCTGAAAAGTAATTCTAACCGTACTTACCAGTAACTTGAATTTCCTTCCATAGGCTAACATTGACTGGTTTCACTTGGAAATTCTTGTGTGTGGAGTTTTGGAACTTTATAATATTCCTCTAAAATCAGCCGAACTACGAATTCCGATTTACTCACCTGTTATCAGGAGAGACCTCAGTGCTGCATCTTTGAGCCCAGTACTGATCCTGAAACGTAATTCTAACCGTACTTGCCAGTAACTTGAATTTCCTTCCTTAGGCTAACATTGACTGGTTTCACTTGGAAATTCTTCTAAGTGTGGAATTTTGGTACTTTATAATATTCCTCTAAAATCAGCCGAACTACGAATTCCGATTTACTCACCTGTTTTCAGGAGAGACCTCAGTGCTGCATCTTTGAGCCCAGTACTGATCCTGAAAAGTAATTTTAACCGTACTTACCAGTAACTTGAATTTCCTTCCATAGGATATCATTGCCTGCTTTTGCTGAAAAAGTTTCTAAGTGACGATTTTTGAAACATACAAATATTCCTCTAAAATCAGCAGAACTACGAATTCCGATTTACTCACCTGTTATCAGGAGAGACCTCAGTGCTGCATCTTTGAGCCCAGTACTGATCCTGAAAAGTAATTCTAACCGTACTTACCAGTAACTTGAATTTCCTTCCATAGGCTAACATTGACTGGTTTCACTTGGAAATTCTTCTAAGTGTGGAGTTTTGGAACTTTATAATATTCCTCTAAAATCAGCCGAACTACGAATTCCGATTTACTCACCTGTTATCAGGAGAGACCTCAGTGCTGCATCTTTGAGCCCAGTACAGATCCTGAAAAGTAATTCTAACCGTACTTACCAGTAACTTGAATTTCCTTCCATAGGCTAACATTGACTGGTTTCACTTGGAAATTCTTGTGTGGAGTTTTGGAACTTTATAATATTCCTCTAAAATCAGCTGAACTTTGAATTCCAATTTACTCACCTGTTATCAGGAGAGACCTCAGTGCTGCATCTTTGAGCCCAGTACAGATCCTGAAAAGTAATTCTAACCGTACTTACCAGTAACTTGAATTTCCTTCCATAGGAATCCATTGTCTGGTTTTCAGCAGAAAAGTTTCAAAGTGTCGATTTTCACAAACTACAAATATTCCTTAAAAATCGCCTGTATGACTTAAACGCATTCTTTCAACTGTTTACAGGAGATGCACCAGTGCTGGATCCAGGATCCACCACTGAGTAAGAAAAAGTAACGATAACACTACTTACCTGCTAAGTGAATTTCCTCCCATAGGATAACATTGGTGATTCTATGTGAAAAAGTTTCTAAGTGTCAACTTTTAAAATACAATAATATTCCTTAAAAATCACTACTGTAACCAAAACGCTTTTACTCAACTGTTTACAGGAGATGTCCCAGGACTGAATCTAGGATCCAGTCCTGTGGTTAGAAAAGTAATCCATAAAGTAACTATTTGCATTTAACTAGAAATTCACATTGACCTCAATGTTGCATTGTGTTTGAAATTGTGTTGCCCATTGCAACAACTGTAACTACTGTACTTAAAAGTCTATTGCCTATTTGCAAAGTATTTAAACTAAAGTAATTCATTCTGAGAAAGTATATTTTGTAATGTAATGTATAATGTAATTACAATGTAATTTAAAAAATAAAATATCTAAAAATAAATAGTTTAAAAAATGTAGTAAATCAGTATCAAAAAAATAAATATAACAATTAATACATTTAAAAATTGTCTTTTACAAAACCTTTGAAATTCACTGAAAAAAACCATAGGTTTCAGACATGTTATAGTTAGGAATTAGCATTTAAAAAACCTTTGAAATTCACTGAAAAAACCATAGGTTTCAGGCACGTTATAGTTAGAAATTAGCATTTAAAAACCTTACAAATTCACTGAAAAAACCATAGGTTTTAGGGACAGTTATAGTTAGTTGGACATTGCACTCGTACAAAACCCGTGAAATTCCCCGTTATAGTTAGTTCAGCTAACTATAACTCGCGCCCCGCAATGCACTGCTGATGACGTCACATATTACATCACTCATGACATGGTCAGTGACATCACTGATGACATCAGTGATGACATCTCAAATGACATCACTGATGACATCACTGATGACATCATCCACGTGATAATCTGATGCACCTCCTCACACCCTAATATAACCTTTGATACACCCACTCTAAATTACAGACTGCCATTCACAAAACCATAGACACTCCAACACCAATAACTACATACCCACTCACTGATTCTTAGGTCTACACACACATCCACTCACTCACCCGTACAGTCACTCATAATTACGGTCACTCAGTACAGGACTATCATATGCACTCATACTCCTATATAGACACTCAAACACTTCCACTCATCCATAGAGGTACTCACACACCTAGTCAGTCATGCAAATAATTAAACACACTGCCATTTACTCACCTATACAGTTATACACACACCAGCTCACTTACTCATACAAATACTAGCACATTCTTACGCTCTTATACAATCACTGATACAAGCACACACTCATCCATACAGTCACTCTCACAATCACACACTCTCGCTTATAGCTATTTATATACTCCAACACACATATATACTGCCTTTCACATATGTAGTTACTCACACATGTACCACTGGGACATACATTCACTCACTAACACACTCTTACACACACTTACCCACCCATACAGTCTATCACAGATGCACTCTTGAAACCATCCACCCAGTGAATCACCCACTCACACATCTATGCACAGAGTCGCACACACCCCACCCACACAAACACTCAGGCACCCATTCAGATACTCAGACAACCAATCAATAACTCATATAGGCACTCATGTAGCTATTCACAAACCCATGCAGCCACTTACACAGCAACAGACAGACGGATACAGACATTCACCCAGTTTAGTCACTAACCCATGCATTCAGTAAGATACGTTTAATCACTCACTTATAGAGTTAGTCACGCACCTACTAAATCATCCATACAGACACTTATACACCCACTCATTCTTCAATACGCCTTTCCCTATATATATTAAAAATATTTAAACTTTACAGAAACACACAGTCACTGGATGATGTCATCAGTGATGTCATTTGAGATGTCATCAGTGATGTCACTGACCATGTCATGAGTGATGTAATATGTGACGTCATCAGTAGTGCATTGCGGGGCGCGAGTTATAGTTAGCTGAACTAACCATAACGGGAGAATTTCACGGGTTTTGTACGAGTGCAATGTCCAACTAACTATAACTGTCCCTAAAACCTATGGTTTTTTCAGTGAATATATATATATATATATATATATATATATATATACATATACATATACATATATATATAGAAGAGGCGCAAACAGCGAACAAGGAAAAGACAAATCAGGAGAGGAGGCGAAGGCCAAAGAAAACGAGACGCCATATGGGAGAGGACAACGGCGATCCAAGCGCAACAAGTAATGGGGTCCCAGTACATCCCAGAGGAGGTGACCGTGAAAGAAATCTCAGGCGCCTGGATTCGGAGTATATTATTCGCCTGCAAAGCAAGACCCCCGAAGGCCTCAATTGTGAGGAAGACCTTCATGTCCATTTAGGCTAGAAAAGATACTATATACAATTGGTGCCCCCTAAATACCCTTAGCACACTGTATATATTGCTATCTTCCTTCTCCTAACCTGGGTTCTAATTTTATTTGATTTCATTTTATTTCTGTTTTCCAACGTAGTGTGCCTGAAGGGCTCCATTCCCCTTTTCCTTTATTATTTTTTACAAATTTTTTGGCCTTGTTTAATTTCTCCTCCTAGATTTATCTGTTTCCCTATCATCTTCCTATTTGAGGAATTCAAATTTCCGTTTCAGCGTTATAGTGGCACTGTAATTCATTTTTTCAAGCGGCTGCTTGAACTTATGGTTTCTCCCACTCCGTTTTTCCCTTGTATAGCACCTAGGGTGGGTTTTAATAGTGCTCTTTTTCTTTTGTTTTCATTTAGTTATATGCTTTAGTTCTTGTTACCTTGTTGCTTTTTTACTTTTCCTGTACTTGTCGAATGGGATCTGGCAGGCCTTGTATTAGGTTAAATATGGGTGCAGTGGTTTTCTTGGCCACTATGTGCCTTTCAGCCTCATTAAACTTTTCACTTGTTTGCGCACTTGCGCAGTGAGGCCTTGTTGTAAATCATCATTTGATTGCCATATCCCATTGCCGTGGGTTCTGTATATGTTTCTTTTTATGCTTATTTCATTATGGTTCTGTTTCCACGTAATTTAGTTTGTTTAAACTATCATGAGCTATAATAATGGGTATTATACCTATTTGTTCTAAAACGTGATGTTAGTCTGTCTTCTTATATGAAGAGACCTTAATTACCATATATATTTTTCTTTATGTCTATGTATTTGTCATGTGACCTTTTCCATGAGCACTTAAATACAGCCACTTCCGGGTCAGGAAGTGACTTTGACAAAGACCGTGAGGTTGAAACGCGTCAGTCAATAAACTTTTGCTCTTAAAAAAATATCCTGAGTGCGACTTTGCCTTCTGTTGTTTGACTGGAGGATTTGTACACATATATATATATATATTCACTGAAAAAACCATAGGTTTTAGGGACAGTTATAGTTACTTGGACATTGCACTCGTACAAAACCCGTGAAATTCCCCCATTATAGTTAGTTCAGCTAACTATAACTCGCGCCCCCGCAATGCACTGCTGATGACGTCACATATTACATCACTCATGACATGGTCAGTGACATCACTGATGACATCACTGATGACATCTCAAATGACATCACTGTTGACATCATCCAGTGACTGTGTGTTTCTGTAAAGTTTAAATATTTTTAATATATATAGGAAAGGCGTTTTGAAGAATGAGTGGGTGTATAAGTGTCTGTATGGATGATTTAGTAGGTGCGTGACTAATTCTATAAGTGAGTGATTAAACGTATCTTACTGAATGCATGGGTTAGTGACTAAACTGGGTGAATGTCTGTATCTGTCTGTTGCTGTGTAAGTGGCTGCATGGGTTTGTGAACAGCTACATGAGTGTCTATAAGAGTTATTGATTTGTTGTCTGAGTATCTGTATGGGTGCCTGAGTGTTTGTGTGGATGGGGTGTGTGCGACTGTGCATAGATGTGTGAGTGGGTGATTCACTGGGTGGATGGTTTCAAGAGTGCATCTGTGATAGACTGTATGGGTGGGTAAGTGTGTGTAACAGTGTGTTAGTGAGTGAATGTATGTCCCAGTGGTACATGTGTGAGTAACTACATATGTGAAAGGCAGTATATATGTGTGTTAGAGTATTTAAATGGCTATAAGTGAGAGTGTGTTATTGTGAGAGTGGCTGTATGGATGAGTGTGTGCTTGTATCAGTGATTGTATAAGAGCGTAAGAATGTGCTAGTATTTGTATGATTAAGTGAGCTGGTGTGTGTATAACTGTATAGGTGAGTAAATGGCAGTGTGTTTAATTATTTGCATGACTGACTAGGTGTGTGAGTACCTCTATGGATGAGTGGCGGTGTTTGAGTGTCTATATAGGAGTAAGAGTGCATATGATAGTCCTGTACTGAGTGACCATAAGTATGAGTGACTGTACGGGTGAGTGAGTGGATGTGTGTGTGTAGACCTAAGAATCAGTGAGTG
Source organism: Calotriton arnoldi (assembly GCA_963921515.1). Taxonomy (NCBI): domain Eukaryota; kingdom Metazoa; phylum Chordata; class Amphibia; order Caudata; family Salamandridae; genus Calotriton; species Calotriton arnoldi. The sequence goes on from CAWUFW010020872.1 coordinate 109,770, forward strand.
GGTATGTAGTTATTGGTGTTGGAGTGTCTATGGTTTTGCGAATGGCAGTCTGTAATTTAGAGTGGGTGTATCAAAGGTTATATTAGGGTGTGAGGAGGTGCATCAGATTATCACGTGGATGATGTCATCAGTGATGTCATTTGAGATGTCATCAGTGATGTCATCAGTGATGTCACTGACCATGTCATGAGTGATGTAATATGTGACGTCATCAGCAGTGCATTGCGGGGCGCGAGTTATAGTTAGCTGAACTAACTATAACGGGGAATTTCACGGGTTTTGTACGAGTGCAATGTCCAAGTAACTATAACTGTCCCTAAAACCTATGGTTTTTTCAGTGAATTTCAAAGGTTTTTAAATGCTAATTTGTAACTATAACGTGTCTGAAACCTATGGTTTTTTCAGTGAATTTCAAAGGTTTTTTAAATGCTAATTTCTAACTATAACGTGCCTGAAACCTATGGTTTTTTCAGTGAATTTCAAAGGTTTTGTAAATGACAATTTTTAAATGTATTAATTGTTATATTAATTTTTTTCATACTGATTTACTACATTTTTAGAAACAATTTTTTTACATATTTTATTTTTTAAATTACATTGTAATTACATTATACATTAGATTACAAAAATACTTTCTCAGAATGAATTACTTTAGTTTAAATACTTTGCACATAAGCAATAGACTTTTAAGTACAGTAGTTACAGTTGTTGCAATGGGCAACACATTTTCAAACACAATGCAACATTCAGCTCAATGTGAATTTCTAGTTAAATGCAATTAGTTACTTTATGGATTACTTTTCTAACCACAGGACTGGATCCTAGATTCAGTCCTGGGACATCTCCTGTAAACAGTTGAGTAGAAGCGTTTTGGTTACAGTACTGATTTTTAAGGAATATTATTGTATTTTAAAAGTTGACACTTAGAAACTTTTTCTCATATGGTCACCAATGTTATCCTATGGAAGGAAATTCACTTAGCAGGTAAAAACTGTTATTGTTACTTTTTCTTACTCAGTGTTGGATCCTGGATCCAGCACTGGTGCATCTCCTGTAAACAGTTGAAAGAATGCGTTTAAGTCATACAGGTGATTTTTAAGGAATATTTGTAGTTTGTAAAAATCAACACTTTGAAACTTTTTTGCTGAAAACCAGACAATGGATTCCTATGGAAGAAAATATAAGTTACTGGTAAGTACGGTTAAAATTACTTTTCAGGGTCAGTGCTGGGCTAAAAGATGCAGCACTAGGTTCTCTCCTGATAACAGGTGAGTAAATCGGAATTCGTATTTCGGCTGATTTTAGAGGAATATTTTAAAGTTCCAAAACTCCACACTTAGAAGAATTTCCAAGTGAAACCAGTCAATGTTAGCCTATGGAAGGAAATTCAAGTTACTGGTAAGTACGGTTAGAATTACTTTTCAGGGTCAGTGCTGGGCTAAAAGGTGCAGCACTGGGTTTTCTCCTGATAACAGGTGAGTAAGTCGGAATTCGGATTTCGGCTGATTTTAGAGGAATATTTGTATGTTTCAAAAATCAACACTTAGAAACTTTTTCAGCAAAAAGCAGGCAATGATATCCTATGGAAGGAAATTCAAGTTACTGGTAAGTACGGTTAAAATTACTTTTCATGATTAGTACTGGGCTGAAAGATGCAGCACTGAGGTCTCTCCTGATAACAGGTGAGTAAATCGGAATTCGTATTTCGGCTGATTTTAGATGAATATTTTAAAGTTCCAAAACTCCACACTTAGAAGAATTTCCAAGTGAAACCAGTCAATGTTAGCCTATGGAAGGAAATTCAAGTTACTGGTAAGTACGGTTAAAATTACTTTTCAGGACCAGTACTGGGCTGAAAGATACAGCACTGAGGTCTCTCCTTATAACAGGTGAGTAAATCGGAATTCGTATTTCGGCTGATTTTAGAGGAATATTTGTATGTTTCATAAAATCAACACTTAGAAACTTTTCAGCAAAAAGCAGGCAATGATATCCTATGGAAGGAAATTCAAGTTACTAGTAAGTACGGTTAAAATTACTTTTCAGGACCAGTACTGGGCTGAAAGATGCAGCACTGAGGTCTCTCCTTATAACAGGTGAGTAAATCGGAATTCGTATTTCGGATTATTTTAGAAGAATATTTGCACAATGGTGAAGGGAGGGGCGGGGCCTGAGGTGACATCTGTGCAAACGCGCCCCGTGGCGCGTTTTAAGTTGGGGGATTAAGTCCCCTTGAATCCTGAGGGTCCCTAGGGGCCAACTAGCCCACCAGGAACCTCCAATATGCGCCAGGGGCTGCGTTGCAGAGACGTGTAGAGAGGCCACACCCCTTTTTACACCTCTCTGCAACGCAGCTCTGTGGCGCTTTCTGGATGTACCTGTTGGGCTAGTTGGCCTCAGGGACCCTCAGGATTGAAGGGATTTAATTCCCATCTTAAACGCGCCACGGGGCCTGTTTACACACATGTCACCTGAAGCCCCGCCCTCCCCTTCACCACTGTGCAAACGCGCCCCGTGGCGAGTTTTAAGTTGGGGGATTAAGTCCCCTTGAATCCTGAGGGTCCCCGGAGTCCAACTAGCCCACCATATACCTCCAAAAAGCGCCACAGAGCTGCGTTGCAGAGAGGTGTAAAAGGGGCGTGGCCTCTGTACACCTCTCTGCAAGGCAGCCCCTGGCGCATACTGGAGGTTCCTGGTGGGCTAGCTGGCCCCAGGGACCCCCAGTATTCAAGGGGATTCGTTCCCCCTCTGCAAACGCGCCAGGGGCGCGTTTGCAGAGTGGTGAAGGAAGGGGCGGGGCCTGCGGGCCCGATCGTTTTTTTTTTTTTTTGTCCCCTGAAGGGGGCTGGGTGGCCCCCTTCCTTTTTCATGTTTTTGGGCCCTGGGGACCCCATCCCCCAGGGCCTTACCCCTTTCTAATTTAAATATTAAAAAAAAAACGGGAAGGGGCCGCGGGGCCCTCTTCCCTGGGCCTGTATTGGCCCCGGGGACCCCATCCCCGGGGCATGACCTCGATTTTTTTTTTCTTTGGAGCAGGGCTGCGTGGCCCCCTTCCTCAGGCCATTTAAGGCCCCGGGGACCCCATCCCCCGGGGCCGGCCTTTCCGTTTTTTTTAAATTTAATTATTTTTAAACTTTGGGGAGGGGGCCGCGTGGCCCCCTCCCGGGCCACTACTTGCCCCGGGGACCCCATCCCCGGGGCTGGCCCTCTCGTTGGGGACTGTGGGGGTCCCCAATCCCCCACAGTCCCGCCGGCTCCCCGCGTCCCTTGGGAGCCAGCATTCCTTTTCCACATGGGGAGCTGCTAAGATGCAGCTCCCCATGTGGAAAAGCAATGTGCTTTGGATATTGGAAGAGAGAGCAGGTTTCCTGCTCTCTCTTCCAATATCCAAAGCAGCTTGCTATGGCAGGACGGGAGCCGCGAGGCTCCCGTCCTGCCATAGCAAACTACAGTGTTCCGGGGTAGGCACCCCAGGACACTGCAGGAGCCGGCCCTGGGGGTGGCGAACCCCAGGGCCATCAAGGGCTCCAGGAGGGGGCCGCGCGGCCCCCTCCCTTAAATTGCACAGCCCCGGGGAGGTGGTGGTCCCCGGGGCTCTGGGGTCCGTAACGGACCCCCATATTTAAATGTTTAGTGCCCCGGGGAGGTGGCGGTCCCGGGCGTGTGGAGGGCTGGAGCCCCCACACAGGTTTTTAATTTAAAAAAAAAAGCCCCGGGGAGGTGGTGGTCCCCGGGGCTGCGGGAGGGCTCAGAGCCCTCCCGCACCATTTTTAAAAAAGCCCCGGAGGGTGGCGGTCCCGGGGCTTGGGGGCCCTTTGAGGCCCCCCACACATAAAATTAACCCCCCCCCACCATGCCCCCAGGACTTGGGCCAGGGGGCATGGTTCGGCAGGATTCGCGCACCCTGAGCACATCCTGCCGATTTAAAAAAAAAAAATGTATTTAATTTTTTGCCCAGGGGGTCCTTGTGGGACCCCCTGAGCAAACCTAGGGGGTCAGGGTGTTTCTACCCTGCCCCCTTTGTGCGCTTTGCGCACTTGTTTCTGTCCCTCAGTTCTACCGAGGGACAAAATGGCTGCCAACATTTCCTGAATCGGAATGTTGACAGCCAGCTGACAGCCAATTAACATGCAGCTCGTGATCGGGACGGTGCGCGCAGGGTGCGCTGAGGGTACGCGGACCCTACTCGGCCATAGATATCACTATCTTTTTTACTTTTCATTTTCTCAGCAACTACGGAACGGATTTACACCATTTAACAAAAAGGGTTCTTTCTGAACCAAGAACTACCTCTTTTCCAAATTTGGTGTAATTCCGTTCAGCAGTTCAGGCTGTAGCCGTGTCTAAAGTTTCCTATGGAAAAATGCATGGGGAAAACGCGTTTTGGGACCCCCTTTTTCTCGGCCCCCGCTTGACGAATCCCCCGAGACTTTCAGGGTAGGAGCGGACCGGAGCGGGCCACAAAGTTTGAAAATTTCGCGAAGATACGTCAACCGGCAAGAGAGTTATTTCAAATAGAATGTCGCGGATTTCCTATGGATAATAGGTTGTAACTATAACTATCTACTGGCGACCGCCAGTAGATAATATATATATATATATATCAAAACAAAACCCTTTAAGGCATAGAGTGACGCATAAATTATGCAAAAAGAAGCAGAGAACTCTGGGTAGTTCTCAAGTTTAGGTGGAAAGCAGCTGCAGTAAAGAGCACTCTCAACACCAGCGACACTCTAAATTTGCTCACCTCAAATGTCTGCTTTTCTATCAAAGTCTTTAAGCGTAGCACTAGCACAGTGCCATCCATGCCGAGATAGAAAGGGACAAAGTATTTTGCCATTTCTACAGCAAAGTCTTTAAACATAGAATTAGCACAGTGCTATCCATACCGAGCAGTAAAATGGCCAAAGCCTTTTACCACTCCAGGCACAATATTACGGCTTTGGATTGGTAAAATACCATCCAAGCCAACCTGGAATGAAAAAAAGCAACCACTAACACGTGTTTCGCTCTCATTAGAGCTCTTCGGAGAGGTATAGCTTTGTCCAGACACAAGGGAGCACCCAGTATAAGTCAAAACAAAGCCCTTTCAGGCATAGAGTGATGCATAAATTATGCAAAAAAAGAAGCAGAGAACTCTGGGTAGTTCTCAAGTTTAGGTGGAATGCAGCTCCAGTAAAGAGCACTCTCAACACCAGTGACACTCTAAATTTGCTCACCTCAAATGTGTTACACCTCGAGCGTCGTGCTCGATTGCGTGGTGTAACACGCTTCAAACTACTTCTCCCAAGATGCACTACTAGAAAGAAGAACTACTAGGGGCCACAAAAGCTGAAATGGATTAGGCCTTCTTTGTGTTTCACCACAGAAACTCACATGGCTATTTTCTTGCGTGATTGGCAAAGGACATAAAAGAGGGCCTCACACAATCTTCAACGCTGGCTTACTTACCTGTTGAAGTTTGGACCTCTCCCCGCTACCTGATTTCTAGTCCTGCGATTCTGATTCTAATTAGCGATTACTGATACGAGTGACTCTCTCTCGGAGATCCCTCGTCCCCGGATACAGTCCGCCCTATCGTTAAACCAGAGGAATAATTCCCTTTCTTTCTTTTCGCTCCGTGAGAGGAAACTGGATCTTGGTTAATCGCATCTTTTCACGCTGGAGCTCGAGTCTGCCTGACTCCCCCATTCCGGCCCGTGCGAACGCTCTGAGCTGGAGTCCGCGGCCGGCAGGTTTCCCGCGTCTTCCCCATTTATTTATTTTTCTTTTATTTATTTCTACTTGGTCAAGGCACAGCTGTGGCAGATGGATGCTACAGCCCCGCTGTGGAAATAACCTTCATCGAGGTCAAGGTCAGTGCACTGATGAAGAAATATTTTGTTTGTTGAACTCTACAGAAGAGACATTTCCTTTTCTTTGTTTGAAATCCAATGACTGCCTTCTTTGCCAGCGGGTAGTGCATTTAAATACTATTTGAATTGTGAGTATGTGGGCATGCACAAAGAATGCATAGGGGAGGAAGATAAGACTGTTAGTTTACACCTGTTTGTTATTCTTAGAGGCTCCTTAATGTTTGTTTTTCTTCTCTCTTCTTTGTTATTTTATGTTTATGCAGTGTTCGGTCTTCAGTAGTGACGAACCCTTGTTGTGCATAGGGAGTTGCAGTCGCCTCCTTCCTCTGGTGGTCCATTCCTCTGTCTCTTCTCTCCCAAGAGGGAGTAGCCTTTGATTGAGTTACTATATATACTCATTTGGGCACTACCTTGTGGGAGATTAAGGGTCCATCTTTGCTCCAGTGGAAGCAAGCTCTTCTGCAAGTAAGAGTCAAGCCTTGACAGAAAGCCAAGCCCACAAATTTATTTCCACCTGAGCTGAGATGGACAAACGAGCAACATTTGATCCAATGATGGATAGCTCCCTTTCTTTGGAACCCCAAATACCACCACAAACGAACTAGCTTCTACGGTGGTAAATTTACAAACCGAACTCCGAACCCTCAGAGTAGAAAATCAGTGGTTAATGCTGGAATTAGATCAAGCTAAAACACACAGACATACAGATTCACGAGTAGCTGACACCCAACATAGGAACAAAAAGAGCTACATACAGCCGGCACATTTCCACGTCCCTCCCTCAGCTACTTCAACGTCTACACCTGGGGGGAGCGGAACTCAACTTGTTAGATTAACAGTAGTAACACCTAGTCCAGTGCCTCTAGCCATGCCAGAGAGATTTAATGGGGATAGTGCCAAGTATAGTGTCTTTATGAACCAATGCCATCTGCAATTTCTCTGTAGATCAGCTTCTTTCCCCGATGATGCAGCCAAAGTCTCATTAGTGATTTCATACCTAGTAGGGAATGCAGCAATTTGGACAGTATCATTGGTGGAAAACGATGATACCATTCTATATGATTTTACCCAGTTCAAGGAAAAGATGTGGAGTTTATTTGCTCGACACATATATATGCAGGCCAGTGATAATAAGCTGCTGGGTTTAAAACAAGGGTCCAAAGACCTACTCACCTATATTACAACGTTCAATCATTTAGTAGCAGAGACGCAATGGCCTGAAGACAAACTGACTTCCTTATTTTACAGGGGGTTAAAAGATGAGTTAAAAGACATTTTGTCTCAAATTGTAGACTTGCCTGAGGAGTGTCCCTCTTTTATCGACTTGGTTGTGAAACTAGATTCCAGTCTAAGTGAGAGAAAGGGAGAGAAATCCAGAGGTGACTACTCACGTCTTGTTATGCTTCGAAGAGACAAAAAAGATATAAAAGATATGAAAGAAACTAGTGAACCCATGCAAATTGGTAGTGTTCGAGGACCTCTGTCAGTAGAGGAGAGAGACAAAAGAAGGAAACTCAACCTCTGTCTCTATTGTGTGAAAGGGAACATTATGCTAAGGAATGCCCAGTGAAACCTAAACCCCTACTTAATTCACCTGTTGTGAAGGCCGGTTATGCTACACAGGCGGAAAACTAGCAAACTTGAAGGAACAGGAGATCGGTCTTTCAAGTTCAAACCCCTATGAGATCTCTCAGTATCTAGCTAACACAATAGATCGAGTGCCCAAACATTTCACTATATCGGTTACCTTAATTTTGCCCTCTCAGCGCAGAAAAGCGTTGGCGATTCTGTTAGACTCTGGAGCCAGTGGAAATTTTCTGGATCTCACACTTGCTGAATCACTTGGTGTGGAATTCATCCCTAAATCCCAACCAGAGAGTGTACGAGCAGTAGACGGTACGGAGATGTCATCTGGGCTGATTACCTATCAGACATGTGGTATAGTAATGCTATGTGACAATGGACATTCTGAAACGATTAGATTCGACTTAATTGACACAGTCCCGCTGTGGAAATAACCTTCCCCGAGGTCAAGGTCAGTGCACTGATAAAGAAATATTTTGTTTGTTGAACGCTACAGAAGAAACATTTCCTTTTCTTTGTTTAAAATCCAAAGACTGCCTTCTTTGCGAGCATTTATATACTATTTGAATTGTGAGTATGTGGGCATGCACAAAGGGGAGGAAGATAAGACTTTTAGTTTACACCTGTTTGTTATTCTTAGAGGCTCCTTAATGTTTGTTTTTCTTCTCTCTTCTTTGTTATTTTATGTTTATGCAGTGTTCGGTCTTCAGTAGTGACGAACCCTTGTGGTGCATAGAGAGTTGCAGTCGCCTTCTTCCTCTGGTGGTCCATTCCTCTGTCTCTTCTCTCCCGAGAGGGAATAGCCTTTGATTGAGTTACTATATATACTCATTTGGGCACTACCTTGTGGGAGATTAGGGGTCCATCTTCGCTCCCGTGGAAACAAGCTCTTCTGCAAGTAAGAGTCAAGCCTTGACAAAATGTCTGCTTTTCTATTAAAGTCTTTAAGCGTAGGATTAGCACAGTGCCATCCACGCCGAGATAGAAAGGGACAAAATCCATATATATATTTATGTATTTATGCCTTTGGAGAAGACTGGAAAGTATACGAGGACTCTCGATATATATATATATATATATATATATATAGATATATATATATATATATATATATTCACTGAAAAAACAAAGGTTACAGGGACATTATAGTTGGCTCAGATTTCACTTATGCACAGGCAGTGAAATTCAGCAGTTATAGTTAGCTGAGCTAACTATAACTTATGTCCCTGCAATACACTGCTTATGACCTCACATATTACATCACTCATGACATGATCAGTGACATCACTGATGACATCATCCAGCGATTATGAATGTTTTCTAAAGTTTTTTGTGTTAAACGTATATACTAAGATACCACAAAAGTTAAATTAGTATACTTTGTGGATTACTAATGAGTGATTACTTTTTTTAACATAGTTTATGTGAGTCGCTCTGTGACTGTGTGTATCTGTGTGTGAGTGGTTGTCTTAGTGACTGTACAGGTGTATGAGTGGGTGTGTGAGTGGCTGTATGGGTGTATAAGTAGGTGTCTGAGTAGCTGTGTAGGTGACTTAGTGGCTGTGTCGATAGCCCATTACACAGCACATACCTAGTCTATTGGGGCTTAGGAGTGCTGTATGCTACATACGGATATAATGGCCTCGCCGGTCTCCTCATTGCCTGGCAATGCCTTATTCGAGGTGGTGCACAAAGTCATGGATGTGACATAGGCACTTCGCCATAGCCATGCCACGCAAAGTAGAGCAGTTGGATTATGGGAAAGCAAGCAGTGGGGAGTTCCTGGTGGATAGGCAGATTACTATCTTTTAAAGATGACAAACGAAGTCCAGAAGAACAACATATTCTTTATTTCATATAAAAGGTACAGAGCACTCGACCAGCCACAACTGTAGCAAGCTGAGGCTGCCCACTTGTGAACCCTGAATCAAACCTGCAACTCAGCATTCTATACAAATAAGGAGCAGCTGTACATTAAGATGGATGGATTATAAAATAAACCTCCCTTACTATAAAACACATTAAATACAAACAACTATTTAAGTGTAATATTAGTTCATACAACAAAGCCTCACAGAACCATACCCATATTGGGACAAAATGAAAACATATCACTTCATCACAAAATCATAATATGCTTGGTGGTCTCTTGCTCCTCTGGCCCTCTTCCCTCTAGAGAGTCTTTCCTTCTCAAACTCTCGTCTACCTACTGCTCTGCCCTCCCACTCAATCATCAATGTCTCCTGAGCTCCTGACCAACACTGTCCTCTGCAAAATCCACAGTTTGCCATCTGCGGTTCTAACCTCATCGAACAATTTCTCTGTCACTTGATTGACTCTGAACATCCATTTCTTTCCTTTACCTTTCTGGGTAATGTCACCCTTATCCGATCTTCCACCTTGACCTCGACAAACCTGGATGTTTTATTTCAGCTCTCATGCTCGTTGTGCAGCCTCTCCATTTTTCATCACTGCTGCCTTATCCACCATTATCTTCTGACCATGTTTAATTCACCCTGGACATAACTCCCTGTTTCTTTTCCTACCCCTTAGGGCTATTTATGGAATAATTCCAGTCGTGCTGTGTGGTGTTACTTTATCCTTGTAGCCTATCCTCCAATCTCTTCTCCCAGTCTACGCCTACAGTAATTCCTAGTTAAATTCCATTTTTTGGTCTCGCTGAGCCAGCGCATGCGCTGCTCTGCGAGACATTTAGTTAGTGGCTTTTCAAAGTGCTACCACAATCTTTTCCTGGCCTCAAGCTTGCGTTCACGAGCGCCTGCGCTCGCAGCCGCCAGCTTTCAGCGCTTGAGGCACCATCTGGAGCGCGATCACTTTCACTTCTGCTGCGCACGCACCACTCGCGTGCTTTTTAAAAAAAATTATTTTAGCGCGCTTGGGCTTGTCTGCCTTTGCTTCTGATCCGTCCAGACTGTGCTGCTGGTATTGCCTCTTTTACAGCATTCCCTCTGCTTGTAGCTCTCCTAAAAGTATTTGGGTACTTCCTATATCGAGAAATGCACTGTTGGGAGTTCGCCTGGGTCCACTTTTAATTTCCTCCGCTGCAAGTTTCTCAGGGAGTGCATGTGTGCTTAGCTTGTGGAAAGGGTATAGACCCTTTTCTAATGCAGCTGGCATGCTTCCCATGACATCTGGCTAGGTGAAGTCTGCCGTCAGCGGGAGCTCCCTATTAAATGACGTCCCAGACTCCAGCAGATAGCACCGGCACTTATTTAGCAGGATCGGGGCTATTGATTTGATCAGAAGCAAAGGCAGACAAGCCCGGGAGTTGTGTGTGCGCGCGCGCTAAAATAAAAAAAAATTAAAAGCACGCGAGTGGTGCGTGCGCAGCAGAAGTGAAAGTGATCGCGCTCCAGATGGTGCCTCGGGCGCTGAAAGCTGGCGGCTGCGAGCGCAAGCGCTCATGAACGCAAGCTTGAGGCCAGGAAAAGATTGTGGTAGCACTTTGAAAAGCCACTAACTAAATGTCTCGCAGAGCAGCGCATGCGCTGGCTCAGCGAGACCTAAAAATGGAATTTAACTAGGAATTACTGTAGGCGTAGACTGGGGGAAGAGATTGGAGGATAGGCTACAAGGATAAAGTAACACCACACAGCACGACTGGAATTATTCCATAAATAGCCCTAGAGGGAAGAGGGCCAGAGGAGCAAGAGACCACCAAGCATATTATGATTTTGTGATGAAGTGATATGTTTTCATTTTGTCCCAATATGGGTATGGTTCTGTGGGGGGGGCGTGGCCTGATGCCGATGTAGAAGGTAGCGGACCTCGGAGCTCCTCCGTGGCCTCCCTTCGTTCTAAGTCATCCTGATGTTCTAAGGGGCCCTTATTTGGCCACACTGCATCGGAATACCTGGTGCCCTGGTGGGTGAACTGGTGACGACCTGGGAGGCGGTGCGGCGGAGAAAGCTCCACTTTTCTGCACGACTCATCTCATGACTGCGGGGGACTTAAGATGGCGGTGGCGGTCGGATGCGGGCTTCGCTGATCTGAGCCCAGCATATTGCCCACGACTCCCGGAGAGGAGTTTGAGCCCGGTTGCGGTGGAGAGCCCTGCGGTCACCCACGCATGTGGGGGCTGGTGAAGGAGCGGGCACGGCTGACCTGGGTGCCGTGAGTGGAGGCTAAAATGGCGGCCCCGCGTCTGAACTGAGCAGCTTAGAGGAGGTGAGAGGCGCTGGAACTCATGCGGGAGGGCCGTTGCCCATCGATCTTGTGACGCCGAGTGGGCGGCTCTGGAGTGCTCTCAAACCCCGGCAAGGGGTGAACTTGGCCGGACACCGGCGGTGGAGTGTGGGGGTCGGCCCCGGCTGGTTCAGTGCGCAGGATTGAGTGTGGGGCAGTTAGGGCCCCGGACGGCACCTGAGACTTACTGGGCTGCGGGGGTCGTTGGGACTGGCTGAGAGGGGCCGGATCGGCGCAGTCTGTTGGAGATACGGGAGTTTCCCCGGGCTGCCGGGGGATGTGAGTGTGCCTCGGACTGCTTGGAGACAGGCCTGAGAGGAGCCGGACCGGCGCCGTCTGCTGGAGATACGGCGGTTGCCCTGGGCTGCCGGATGCTGTGAGTGTGCCTCGGGCTGCTTAGAGGTGGGACGCCTGGTCAGACTCCCTCATGGGTGATTGCACCTGGGTGATCTTTTCCCTGCTGTGTGGCCTGTGATGATCGAGACACCGAACAGGAGGTATTCGGCTCATTTTCCTTCCCGATTGCTGGGGTGGTGGCGAGACTCCGGGGCTGGTCATTGTCATTGACTCGCATTGCCCTGAGCGCCTACCCGTGGCTGGGGCCCCTTACGGTTGTGGTGGCCTGGGAGAGGAGCGGGGGCCCCGCCGGAGCATCCCTGGTGCTGGAACCGGAGGGATCCTGACCTTGGTGGGGCGCTGCACTACCTCTTGAGGCCCGCCGGATCGCGGTGAGTGAGGCTACTGTCGATGAGCGAGGTGCCTGCGGCGCAGAGTAATTTGTTTATTCCTGCTTGGCTGGCGACATAAGATGGCGGCCGCGAGGTGATGAGACGACCTCTGCGTGCTGTGGCACTGCGGATGCGGCGGACTGCTGCTGGACAGCGGTTACGAGCTCCGGACCTGCTCATGAGCCGGAGATTGAGGACGATACAGGCGGGGGCAGGACACGCTGCGGTAGCGGTGCATCACGACCCGGCGCTGCGAGGGGACCCAAAGATGGCGGCTATGCGGACTGGGAGAGAGACCTGGTGAGCGCACGAGCGGCCGGAGACTGTAGGCGCTGGACTGGGGCTTGCTGCCTCTGAGCGGGTGACATAGCGGGCCCATGGGGCTTCCTGAGGCTGCTGTGGAGTCGCAGACGGAGGAGCAGAGAAGACACCTGCAGCGGTGAGACTGGCCATTGCTGGGAGCCTGGGGTTGCGCAGGCAGCCTAGCATCGGCGGGGGCCTCTGAGGGCGGCGGTGCTGGGGGTGCGGCTGATCTCAGCACCTGACGGCCATATCACCGAGGAGAGGGCGTTGGGGCGGCGGAGCGCTGAGACCCCGTGCTGGGACCCCGCTCTGAGAAGCGGTATTAAAGTGGCGGCACGGAGGGCTGGAGGAGAGCCCTGGTGAGCGACTGTGGTGGTGGGTAACCCGGCGTTGTGTTGGGGACCACTACCAAGGAGCACATTTCAACGCACGCTCTGGGTCTGGAGTGGCTGCAGGCACGGCAGAACTGAGGAGGCACTAGAGCAGACGCACTGCAGGCGGGACCTGCTCAGGGGCCTGTGAGTGGACCTAAGTGCGGGGACAGGGAGGCTAGGCGGGGAGCGAGCAACACTAGACGGCCGCTTGGAACACTGACGAGCCTTCGGGGATCGGGACGCCAGCCCTCCTCCTACTGGGAAAACGAGTGGTGCAGTGCCCTGCTGAGATGGGGCGGGTGTCCAGGAAGAAGGGATTTGCGGCCCTCCAGATGGACGGGGCAAGTCAACTGTCTGAAGAGGAGGAAGAGGTGCCGGGGCGCTCGGGAGCTGTCGCACCGGGGGGACCTACGCTGACCGATATCCTGCAGGCTATTACCTCGTCCAGGGAAACCCTTGAGGCAAAAATCGACACCATTGGTGTGGATCTCTCCCTGCTTAAAGATGACCACAGGAAACTGAAAGACAGAGTATCGGCGGCGGAGAAAACAATGGAGGGAGTGCCGGACGCGGTGACAATCCTGCAGAGATCCCTGACGCAGGTGGAAGCCAAGGTTCGGATCTTGGAACTCCGGGCAGAGGACAGTGAGGGGAGATCCCACAGGAATAACCTCCGCTTGGTGGGGGTCCCGGAACGGGCAGAAGGGGATGACGCTGTCCGATTTCTGGAGGAGTGGCTCAGATCTGAAGTGGCCCCAGAAGGGCTGTCCCCATTCTTTGCTCTGGAATGAGCCCATAGGGTGCCGGCGCGACCTCCTAAACCGGGTGCTCCCCCGCGGCCGATGGTGGTGAGACTGTTGCACTATCGGGACAGGGATCACCTCTTGCAGCGTGCTAGAGAAAAGCAACAGCTCCAGATTGACAATTCCAGGGTAATGATATTTCCGGATTTCACTAGGGAGGTTCAGAGGCAGCGCGCCTCCTTCATTGCACTTAAACGGAAACTCCGCCAGCTTGGTCTACAATATGCCATGCTCTTCCCGGCCCGGCTGCGGGTGGTGGACACCACTGGCACACACTTTTTCACTGCGCCGCAGGAGGCCTGGCAATGGCTTGAAACACGACGGACGCGCTCCCGGCGAAGTTCTGCTGCGAGCCCCGTGGAGCGTGGCTCCCCTGCACACTCGAGTCCGGTGGGGGCACCTTTGATGCCGACTCTCCGCCTTGAACGGGACAGAGCAGTACAGGCGGTTGCACTGATCAGTCGGGGTGCGGTGAGCCCGAGTGCTGCTGCCTCTGGCAGTCCCCTGGGGGGCTCCGAGACTTCTATCTCCTGTAGCCCGACAGCGAGTTCTGACATCGAACTACCTGTGGTCACTCCGCAGACGGCGGACCTGTTTGGCTGAACGGGCGACGGCTGCTTGCATGGACTGAGCTAATGGCCTGGTTTGGGTTTGCTTATTGTGTGTTTTTGGGCCTGCGGTGAGAGAGGGGCGATGTCTATTGCTTATTATTGATTGGGGGCCCCCTATTGGTGCTGTAACGGGGGAGGGGACCTGGCGGGGCTTTGGGTCCTGAGGGTTCGGCGCACGTCTCACTGTTGCTGTGTGCACAGTTAACGGTTGTATTAGTTTGGATGGGAACTAGTTTCAGGGAACCTGTCCTGGGGAAGGGGAGTTGGGGGTTTAGAGGGTATTGGGGGGAGGGAGAATTCGGGGCCAAGCATGCCACTGTAGGAAGTAGGGACAATGGACTACGAACTGCCACCTTATGGGAACCGCCGTAGGTATCCGTTGTTTGTCCTGGAATATAAGGGGATGCATAATATGACACGTCGCCATAAGGTCCATGCCTATCTTAAGAGGAGAGGGGTACAGATTGCGTTGTTGCAAGAGACACATTTGACCAAGCAGGAGGGTTTAGCTTTACAGCGCAGGTGGCGAGGGCAGGTGTTCTGTACGACATACTCGGCTTACGCACGAGGTGTTCTGATCTGGGTCAGGGCTGGAGTCCCGTTTCAAAGTACTGGCCAACTGGTGGACCCTGAGGGCAGATTTGTAGTAGTGTCAGGGTGCTTAGATGGTAGAGACATAGTGTTGGGAAGCATTTATGCACCTAACACCGACCAGGTATCATTTTTGCGCATCTCTGCGAAATTGGCCCCTCTGTTGGTGGGATCTGTGCTCTTGGGGGCGACTTCAATTGCATTACTGATGTCCATTTAGATCGGTCACACCCCCCTTAGTGGATGCTCCGGTACACAGACTGGCGGCGGCACGAAGGATCTGGCAGCAGCGTTGGGGGTTAATGGATACATGGAGGGCCCATCACCCGACTGACAGGGATTACTCTTACTTCTCCTCATTACATGACCTCCATGTTCGCCTGGTCTCAGTCCTTTGCTCTCCGGATGTCCATGGGGGAATGATGCATAGCGAGTATTTGGCCAGAACGTCCTCGGACCATAACCCCCTGCTGGTGCAGTTGCACTGGACACGGGATCGCCCGGCCATTCCTACATGGCGGCTGCGGCCAGACACGCTGGACGACCCAGTGTTTAAGGACACTATAGGGTCGGCCATTGAGGATTACTTTAGGACCAATGCAAATACGGCATCCACTCTGCTTGTGGAATGGGACGCCTTTAAGGCGGTGATCCGAGGGCGCTGTATAGGAGAGATGGTGGGAGTCCGCAAGGTACTGCTGCAAGATGTGGCAGCTGCGGAGCAACACTTGCGTGTGTCAGAGCGAGAGCGCCCAGAGCGCCCAGATACACATGCTACACTGCTTGTGGCCAGGGAGGAGTTCGCGCTTCAGCTCGAGCGCTTGCGTTGCTTTGATTTTAAGGCGTACACAGACAAGATGCACGCGGAGCGGGATAAATCTGGTGCCCTGCTGGCCTGGTTAGCCAATCCGGCGCGTAGAGGGACAGCGATAACGGAACTGCGGGGACATAGGGGCGAGGTGGTTTATACTCAGAGAGGAATAAACGACAAATTTTTGCAATTCTACTCCGAGTTGTATCGCACCAAGCTGGGCCCTGGCCTCCCTGGTGACGAGAGGTTCCTTTCGGATGCGGCTCTCCCTAAGGTTAGCTCTGACGAGGCGATTGCTCTTGGTAGGGACATTGAGGCGGGTGAAATACGCAGCGCCATAAAGCACATGGCCAGGAACAAAACCCCGGGAACGGATGGGCTGCCGGTGGAATTTTATGCGACCTACGCAGACACTCTGGTGCCCTGCTTGGTGGAGCTGTATAATAGAGCGTATCATGAGGGTGTTCTCCCTGTGTCCACCCGTGAGGCCATCATAGTTCCTCTTCTCAAACCGGGCAGGCCTGCGTGGGACCGCTCCTCGTATAGGCCTCTCGCGATGCTCAATATGGACTATAAGGTATTGAGTCGGGTGCTGGCAAGCAGGCTAATGCCCCACATGACGACGCTGGTGCACGGAGATCAGGCGGGCTTTGTTCCGAACCGGAACACCGCCATGAATGTTCGTCGGCTCGTGCACATCCTGGGGGCTGACACGTATGATAAGGAGGAGGCCTGCATTTTCGCGGTCGATATGGAGAAGGCCTTTGATAGCCTCGAATGGCCCTATCTTACTGGTGCACTGCGGGAGTTTGGGCTCGGGGAGCGGTTCGTCCGATGGACAGCGCTGCTGTACAGTGAATCTACCGCCAGGGTCAGGACGGGGGCTTAATTTCTGCTGCCTGTGCGGTGGCCCGAGGCACGAGGCAGGGATGTCCGCTGTCCCCGTTGCTGTTTGCTCTGGCAATGGAACCAATGGCTGCACATGCCAGGTCGGGCAGTTATTATGCGGGGCTTTTGGTGGCGGAACAGGAACACCATATTGCGCTATATGCGGACGACTTGCTCATGTTCCTGCCTGACCTTCGGGATGCACTCCAAGGGGCGAAACAGCTCTTGGAGACTTTGGGGAGAGTGTCGGGACTTCGCGTGAATTGGGCCAAGTCGTGCTTGTTTCCTACCAAAGCAGGCGGCGCGATAGGCAGACTGTGGGGGCAATACCGTGGGAGCCTTGTTGCCTCTCCTACCTGGGAACCCGGATTTATCATGACAGTGCTGACCTGATGGAGGGTAATGTGGGGCAAGCGTTGCGTAGTGCCAAAACTAATTTTGAGTTTTGGGGATCCTTCCCGCTCTCTGTCGCGGGTAGGGTTGCCTTGGTGAAGATGGTCACCTTACCACGGTTCCTTTATTATTTTGGGACGCTCCCCATTTGGATACCAACCAGGTTCTTTACACAGCTCAATTCTTTAATCACGGGGTTCCTGTGGGGCACGGGGAGACGGAGGGTCGCACTGCTCACTATGAAACGACCCAGGATGGAGGGGGCCTTGCGCTGCCAGATCTGGAGGTCTATTATCACGCTGCGCAATTCCAATGGTTTACGCAGTGGGTGGCGGGCCACATTAGACATCCGGAGGCTATGGGGGATTGGATCCTGAGCTGGCGCCTGCTGTCCTGTGTTCTGCTGCGGGTGCATCCGGGAGGTGAGGCGCTGCCGTCGGACTTGGCCGTGGTGCGGCGGTGCTGGATGCGTATGGCCAGGAAGCTACGGGTCAGGACCCTGTATGCGCCTGAAATTCCGATGACAATGTGTGCGGTGTTGCCTCATGGGGGTGACTGGAGCAAACTGCAGTCCTGGGCGGAGCTGGGCATACTCACTTTGGGGGATCTATATGAGGAGGGCAACCTCTTACCATTTAATGACCTCCTGGAGCGTCATGATCTCCCGCGTGGGGATTTCCTTTTCCATGCGGCCCTGGCTGCGGCAGTGAGGAAGCATTGGCGGGGGGGGCTATTGGAACCGGCTACGTCCCTTGCGTGTCAATACGTGGTGATGGCTGCGGGTACTTTTAAAGCGGTGACCTGTCTTTATCGCCAGATTACTCAGGACCTGCGTCAGCCCCTGACAGCGCTGCGGCTCAAATGGGAGACGGACCTGGGGGAGCCCTTCTCGGATGGAGCATGGGGGGCGGTAGTTGAGAGGCCATGGAAGAGTTCCCGAAATGCGCGCTTCCAGCTCATTCAATTTTATGTCTAACATAGGGCTTACTTAACGCCCAACAAACTGAACGACTATTTTGGGGGGTCGTCTGCCTGCCCTCGTTGTGCTCTAGTGGGGGCGGGGTTCCTGCATATGTTCTGGAGCTGCCCGCAGTTGGAGGACTACTGGCGGGAAACAATGGCTGCCTTAACGACTGTGACGGAGAGAGAGCTGGCACTGACAACAGGGGTTTGTTTACTACATGAGTATCCCCACACTGCGAAAACCAAGGTCACCAGTAAGTTCATTGACCTGGGATTAGTGCTCGCGAAAAGGGAGCTTACTAGCCGGTGGAAGGCGAGGCAGAGACCTTCCCTTGAGCGGTGGAGACGGGAGCTTGTAAAGTGGGCGGAGAGTGAGGGTAATTGCAGGATGGGTATGGCTAGACGCACGGGGAACGAGCACTCAATGGAACTGGCCAGGGCATGGGTGGCGCTTGTGGAATTGACTAAGCATCCGCCTGGTGCTGAGGAAAGTGTGTTGACTGAGACGGGGGGCACTCAAGACACCTGATATTGTGAGCTCTAACTGACAGGGAGGGATGTTGCGCCCGCTGGCGGGGCTGCGGGGATCGCCTCCGGTGTTTCTGCCCTATCACGGTTGTGGATTTGTGTGATGGGATACCGGGCGGTCCATGGGGACGACCTGGGAATACCTGGAACCTTTTAATTAGTGGCTAGCGGCATGCTTGGGAGGGTGGGTGGAGTGGGGGGGCTAAAGGGGTTTAGAGGGGTAGTTGGGGTGGGGGGTTGTTGGGGCTGGGTGCTTTATTCCTTTTGTTTTTTCCTTATGCCTATGATGACCCTGCACTCTGAACGGTACTATACATGGGGTTGCTAGGGACTGTATAATTGCATACAGCGGGGGCTGAGGGAGGACTCAGTAGTGGGGCATGAGGGCCAAGGTGAATCGTTGAGCGGCACCCTAAGGGAGGCTGCAGTTATGGCACTAATAGCACTTGTAATATATTGCTCCCCGAATCCTTAATGTATGCTGTCACTGAAGCTTTTTGTTTGCTTTCTCAGAAAACTAATAAAATTCTGTTTAAAAAAAAAAAAAATGGGTATGGTTCTGTGAGGCTTTGTTGTATGAACTAATATTACACTTAAATAGTTGTTTGTATTTAATGTGTTTTATAGTAAGGGAGGTTTATTTTATAATCCATCCATCTTAATGTACAGCTGCTCCTTATTTGTATAGAATGCTGAGTTGCAGGTTTGATTCAGGGTTCACAAGTGGGCAGCCTCAGCTTGCTACAGTTGTGGCTGGTCGAGTGCTCTGTACCTTTTATATGAAATAAAGAATATGTTGTTCTTCTGAACTTCGTTTGTCATCTTTAAAAGATAGTAATCTGCCTATCCACCAGGAACTCCCCACTGCTTGCTTTCCCATAATCCAACTGCTCTACTTTGCGTGGCATGGCTATGGCGAAGTGCCTATGTCACATCCATGACTTTGTGCACCACCTCGAATAAGGCATTGCCAGGCACTGAGGAGACCGGCGAGGCCATTATATCCGTATGTAGCATACAGCACTCCTAAGCCCCAATAGACTAGGTATGTGCTGTGTAATGGGCTATCGAAATAAATCAAATAAAATGCACTTAACAAAGCATAGAAATATTTCCAACATAAGGGTGGGGTAAATTTAGCTCCAATATATTTCTCTTTGAAAAATTATAGGCATCCATCTGTGAAGAGACAAAAGTATTTGGCCTTCACGACCCAGCGCTCATTTTTATCCTAACGGGGCAACAGGCAAGCAGAGCCATGGTGATGACGTGCTCCACGAGAGATATAAGGAGAGGATGGAGTGGGAGGTGGGGGGTGGGGGGTGCAGTCTGTACAAGTTTGCCAGGTATTTCACAACCACCATGTCGTGATTAGAACGTTCTCCCTCTATATCCTGCTGCCAGAACATGAGAAACTGCCCACCCAAAACAGCCTGGAGACACTGCAGCCCTACCATCCTCTTGTGCAAGAGGCAGTTTGCTTGCAGTGTCGCAGTCTGGAAACCTCCACGGATCCTGTTCCCATAACATGGGTCACAAGCTCTCCTGCAATTAACAATCATCCATTGGTTCCCTTCTCTTTTATACCCTCAGAAATTGTTGTGCCACAGTTCTGACTTTATATTAGATTATGTAATGTATAAGGCAGTGTTCGACAATTAATAATAGTCCTGGTGCTATGTTTAATACTCCAGAGTGATCCACACCAACCGTCTGTATGCATGTAGCTTTCTGAATAAAACCTAGACACTACCATAAATACAGTTACTGTGATTTCACAAGTTCCATGTGGATTTCAAGCCCACATTTTATTAGCATTATGGAATTTACGCTTAATGAGGTGCCTGCAGCAAGAATTTGCCTTTGAAAATGAGTAGATTGTTGACGCTGTAGTTAATGCCTCATAGCGCTGTAAAGTAGCCGTGTGAATGCATGTACCTCTCTGAATGAAGTCTAGAGTATGACATACATATACAATCTCCCGGCGTGATGTCACAAATTCCATCAAGATCTGAAATCCACATTTTGAAGCATCATGGAATTCTCGCTTTCGAGGTGATGCATGGCACATGCATTTGCTTTTGAAAAACTTATGAATTGTGAAAGTCGACAAGCATCTCCGGCCTGACACCCGGAATTTGTTTGTCGAGCACTATTGAAAGAATATACCTAAACTACAATGGCAGGTTCACTCTTTGGCGACATGGGAACTCTGGAAATCAACAGCGTGGAGGTTAGTGATACTAATAACACTGACCAAAGCTAGGATCTGCAGCAACAGAACTACGAATGATTTTGTTCTATGACAATAACAACAAGCGCGCGCGCCTCGCACGGCAGCAGGGGGAGGGGTATAGGAGGGGGCCTCGTGATTCCCTTGCGGGAGCGAGCGGCACCAGGAGCGATAATTGCTACCATATGGCGCCGCTCGCTCCCGCAAGTGAATCGCCAAACGTGCACGCGTTGCCATTGAAGGCAATGGAACGCGTGCACGTTTTTGGCTGAAAAGCCGAAGCGATTCCAAAAGGTCTTTATGCCTATGCAGCGCATGCGCGCTGCGTAGGCGAAACCTAAAAACGGCACCTACACACACACTGTATGTTTTTTTTTCATTTACTCCTCTGTGAGCAGCATCTGTCATTTTAGAAACAAATGGTTGCCACTGTGCCATGATGTATGCATGTACATGTTTGGTGACATTCACCACGCTGGGGTCAGCATAGCATCATTACTCAGACGGAAGCATGCATTATAACATTTTCATCATTGCTCTGATGGTCGTGCCAGTGGTTGTTTATTCCAGGGAGTGAAGGTAATATGAGCCTTTTCGTCACATCTCATGCTTATTTCAACATGTACACTGGTATCGTTTTATAGACAGAAGCGTCCCTAAGACAGAATAGAATTGAAGAGGTTTTTAATCTAAGCCTATGAAATAAAATATTTGAGTGATTGGTTGGCACAAGGCAGATGTTTCATTCACATTTCAGGCCCTTCTGCCTGGCTTGCACTTCAGGCACTTGTAAGCCCCAATAACACTTTTGGATATTTAAACCTTTAAACTACACCTAAACTCATGCTCAGGCTCTCAATGGAAGTATCCCAATCTAATTTCTTAAGAAAAAGTTGTTTTTATCATTTACTTCTATGGAAAAATATTTTCCAACCTTCAGCTAACATATAGTTAGAACCATCTTCCTGACATGCTTGTACATTTCCCCGAATGCGAGCTTTACCTCAGGACCAATACTGAATTTTAACCTCTTGTAGAATCTCCATGGCAGTGAGGCCTGGGACGTGCCATGGCTGTTGTATGTGTTTTGTGGCACTAACAGTTTTACATGCACTGTCATTACATCAGCAGTGCCAGTTGAGGATATGGATGGAGCCAATAGAGTAAGTGAATGGCGCTAGTAGAGGATGTGGGTGGAGACAGGGGAAGTGGGTGTGGCCTCCTAAAAATATTTAGGCGCCTGCACTTAATATTTTACAAATTAAGCACTGCATAAGAGGCACCTACTCTGTGCTCCGTGGCCTCCAGCAAGCCCTGGCTGACATCGCTGGTGTCATGCGGCAGAGGCATGAACAAATGCCCTGCCAAAGTGGCCCAAGCAAGTTGGCCAACTAGCTGAGGGCAATAAGAACCATCTTGGAGTCCATGGAGCGGAAGCAGGACTCCCACTTTGCTGCATTGGCTGCCTACCACTGCGACGTTGCTGGTGTTTTGTACAACCAGCAGATCCTCCTTGCTGCTGGGCTGCCTCGTGTTGGCACAGATGAATGCTGCTGTAGGTACAGGATCCACATCTTCAGCCCCTGATGTGTGTGTGCCTCCCTCGGCTGCCGCACCTACAACACCCCCCTCATGGGAGACACCGCACACATCAGAGGAGGAAGATGTGGACTGCACCTCTTTTGCAGGAAAAAGTGTCCAGTAGCATTCATCGGTGCCACATACCCAGTTTCTCCTTTGCCCTGTGCTAATGAACATGTCAGTGAAAATTAGCTGCCACTGTCCACATTTTGCTTTTGCCCTGTTCACCACAACCATTTGTGGACTGTCAATGTGCCCTATCCTCCCTATTGACACTGTGGTCATCCTTCTCACTGAAGCACTCCTCTCCTCCACATGTCCCCTGACATATTACCCGATGGACTCTGTCTGAACATCCACTGGCTCAAAACATCTGTTGGAGTTGTTGTCCTATAAACCTTCCCTGTGAGCCACATAATTATTAGTACATGTAAATAAATGCACTTAGCACTATGTGTGTGTTGTCTGTCTGCTGGAGTCTGGACCAAGTTGACCATTGTGCATTCTGTGAAGCAAAGACACCAACTACTTGTCAAAGGGACATGTGTTGTTTGGAGTCAGGGACAATGCTAGACAGTGACAGTGAAACATATTTAGTTACTCTGTTGCCAGATGCCCCTGCACCCAGCTTAATTGACTTTAAGCCTAATGTCCACGGAGACAGATACTATGGTTTGAACAAAATACTTTGACTAGGGGCACTATGATAGGGCTGCCAGGTGTGTCAGTGTGAGCATGGTCCTTTGGGATGTATAAATATGTGTGCATATGAATGGGATATATGTGTGCAGGTGACTAAGAGACTGTGTCATATGTACTTGTGGCACAGGACATACCTTTCCCCAGATGTTTAAAAAAACAAACATACTGTGAGAAGTTGGCCTGGTATATGCTGTCCACTAATTAAAGTGGGCACCTTGCACCAGTCCAAACGACCCTTATGATGTATGAGGTCACAGATAACCTTTAGAAAGCTATCCTAGTGGTAGCTGTGGAGAGCAGCCTTCAGGCTAAATCTGGAAGGAATGTAAAGCAGCTTGTTTTACCAGAACGCCACCTCCTATATTGACTAAATGAAAGGAGAACCACACAGTAGTTATATAAAAATATGTATTTATTAATATAATACTCTCTACTATCCTCTACACGAGGATAGAACATAAAGCACACAATACGAGATCAATAGAACAGTTGTAAGTAGCATAATACACAGTGGGCTCCAGGAGGAGACCAAACCATATACTAAAATATGGTATAACAGTCACGACTGAGATCAAGACAAGGTCTGGAGCACGTAGAATCGCTGGGACCCCAAAGAACCACCCAAGGTGAGTAGACGGGGACCTCACGGAGGACGGGTGCAGTGTGTGAACACGACCGCGGGCTCCGTACAATTCTACGGGAAAGTCGCGGTTACACTTTTAAAGTTTAAGGACCCTTCTAGGAGGACTTCGAGCGAACCCTTTGGAACTTAACTTAAGAGTTTGAAGAGCCACCCCACCCGTGGATACCGAAGTACCCGAGTTACCTATTCCAGAGGAGCCGGGTGCATAGGTCTGAAGTGGCGTCGGAAACTGCCGTCTTTCTCAATGGAGGGCTGTGAAGAAGTACTGCTGCGTGAAGGTGAAAAGGGTCCGAGGGAATCCAAGCCTGGATTCGGGAAGGAGGGAACCTGAAAGCAGAGGGGACAGAGTCTGAGTCACTTCAGTGTGACCAGGGGCTCGGTAGACGAACGCCCACCGATGTCGTGTGCTTCAGGTACGAAGAAGGGATGCTTGACTCTGCAGCCACGAGGACCAGGAGATGTCAAGGACAACCAGGAGCCAGAGGTGAGCTGTCCCACGAAGGATGTCGAGTGCTGAGGGGTCGGTGTCTGGCTGGAGCACCAACAAGCCTTGGCAAAAGCAACCCACGAAGGAAGGTCAAGCAGGTTACGGTGTGGACATGCAAGGTCCAGGGGACTCACCAAGGGATCACTGACATAATATCGACTACAAAAATATCGAATATACAAAATATCGGCGTCTAAATATCAACTACAATAATATCGACTACCTATACTTATTTATAAAATTACAAAAATATCGAGTACACAATATCGTAAATAAAAATATCGTTCACCACAATATAGAAATGCTAAATATCGTTACATTAAATATCGTTTAAATTTTTATAACATACAACATTACAAAAATATCGAATACCAAAATATAGACACCAATAATATCGACTTTTTACAAATATCGACTATATAAAAACTGCTCAATTAAATATATCTTTAGCACCAAATATAAATTCACATTATAAAAGAATATAAAATACTTAAACAACATAATAAAATAATTTGCAAACACCACAATATATAAAACAATATATTTTGGCTAAAGAAACGTATTACAATAATTAAATATAAACTTTAAATATATAATACTTGCATTATTTCACATTAAAAACAACATTTAAATTATTTACAAAAAGTAAAAAGATAAAATATTTACTTTCTACTAACAGTTTCTTAATTAGCGTTTCCCTTATATGGAAAGAAAGTGCCAAAACAATAAAAACAATTAACTTCAACGAATAAAACGCTTACATTTCAAAATACACCAATAACATAAAGCAACCAATTAAATAAACACTAGGGGGTCGATTCCGATTCGGGCCGGAAATTTCTCCGACCGAGCCGGACCCGGAGAGATTTCCGACCGAATCGGACCCGTGCAGTCCGACCGAACGAGTACGATGCGGCCGTATGTTATCGGACTCGAGTCGGTCGGACTCCCATTGAAGTCAATGGGAGCCGGTCGTACAACGCGTACGCGGGCTCCCATTGACTCAATGGGTGCGAGTCGGACAAGGGCGCCCCTACAGCGGGTACGCGGCGGAGCGAGTCGCGCCGTACACGCACAGGTAGGGGGACCCATGGGTCCCCCCTGTGTGCGACTCGCGCGGCTACGCGTACAGGGGTCCGACACGGACCCCCAAAGTACGGCTCCGACAGCTCTTACGAGCCGGAGTGCGCGGCTCGGTCGGACTGCTCGCGGCGCGCATCGTACTTACCCGGCCGGGAAACGTCTCCATTGCGCGGTGCGAGTCGAGTCCGAGCGAGTCGGTCGGAGCGGTTCGAGCCGGGAGCGAGTCGGTCGGAGCGGTCGGGACGCCCGGACGAGTCGGTCGGCGATTTCGCATCGTACTCGCTCGGCCGGACCCGCGTACGGTTCGGTCGGGAAACAGGGCTCCGAATCGGATCCGGTAAAGCCGAATCCGATTCGGAGCACTACCGGCCGAGATCGGAATCGACCCCTAGATAAACATCAAAAACATACATCTCTTTTACACTTAAAAACTACAACAAAGAAGAAGGTGAAACTGTGCCCAACTGTTTCCTAAAAGAAAACTTTCATTACTAAAAAAGAAATTTAAAACTGCACTAAGTAAGTAAAACTGTTTTTAAAATATTACAATACTACTAACCTGCAACAAAAATTATTTCTAAAACCTAATTAACTATTCTTTCATTCCTTATATCACCTCTACAGATATCCTACAAAGCCAGAAAATTATTTCAAAAATACTCACCAATAAAAAACAATAAATGTAAGTATATTCTATTTTTGCCAAACCGACCTAAAAATATTTTCAAAACGTTATTCACTAATATATATTTTCTTTTTTATCTATCTCCTCTACAGCCAACAGCAAAATCTTCCAAAATAATTCTACAACTACTAACAAAATAAAAACAACTAAAAAGTAAGTATATCATTTTCCATTATTAAACAACGTTAAATACCCACCCAAATAACCCTTTACCCCTAAAATGCCTATCATCTACAAACAATAGAATTACATTATTAATATGTTTTTTCCTCTTCTCAACAGAAATTACATCAACTAAATAGAAAAGAAAGCTTGAAATTATTTCCTAACCAATGTCATTTACATCAAACTAAACATTGTAAGTATATTCACTGAGATGTAACAGTATTTAATAAACATGTTGTATTTATTATATTAAAATATTTTCTTTTTGAATTTTCCCTAGCATAAAACAAAACAACATGACTGAAGGTGCAGAATTTGTAATGTCACAAAAAAATAAAATGCTATTATGTTATATGGGTTATGTGTATACACAGGAGAAACAAATAGGCCTTAAAGTATTTTGGAAATGTAGCAAATACTACTCTAACAAATGCTATGGAAGAGCTACTACTCAGGAAACTACTGTTATTTCTGTAAAAGAACATAATCACCCCCCAAACATAACAGAGATTGAGGTTAGAGATGCTCTTGAAAGTATAAAAGAAGCAAGCACTAGTACTGACAAAGCAACTACCCAAATACTAAAAGAGCAACTATTAAAATTACCTCAACATGCATCAGGACATTTACCGTCCATAGCTTCTTTAAAAAGAACAATTGCCAGACAAAAAAAGCTACCACAACTACTATACCTGCCCCTAAAACATTTGCAGAAGTAGTTATTCCACCAGAATTAAGCATTACTCACAGTAAAGAACCATTTATTTTTTTGATAACAAATGCCCAGAAAAAGAATAATTATGTTTGCTACTGCAAACAATTTACTTAAATTACAGAAATGTGACACCTGGATGATGGATGGAACTTTCAAAGTCTGCCCAAAACCATTTTACCAGCTGTACACAATACATGGATTATACCAGCACTCAAATATTCCATTCATCTACGCATCTACGCACTATTACCAAATAAACAGCAAACTACCTACATTGATATACTCACTCAAATAAAAGAAGAAAGCAATAATTATTTTCCTTCAAAAATAATTATTGACTTTGAAATAGCCATGATAAATGCTATACTAAAAAATTATCCACACACAGCAATTCAGGGTTGCTATTATCATTTTAATCAGAGTCTCTGGAGACATCTACAAAAATCAACCCTAAGTGTACAATATGCTACAGACAGTACTTTTGCCTACCAAATAAAAAAGCTAATAGCACTAGCATATGTACCTGTAACAGATGTAGCAGAACACTACAATATTCTAATAGAAAGCCCCTATTACAAAAGGAACGAAGACAAAATAAGCCCACTACTAGACTACTTTGAGGACACCTGGGTGTGAAGATTGCATAGATCAGGGCATAGAAGGCAACCTAAATTCCACATTCCTTGGTGGAACGTGTACCTAAGTACCTTAAACAAAGAATCAAAAACAAATAATAGTGTTGAAGGATGGCATAATGCCTTCCAATCAACAACAAGCAGAGGTAAACCTACCCTACAAAAAACTTCTAGAATCTATACAAAAAGAACAAAGGGGGTCATTACGATGGCGGGCGGAAGCACAACCGCCGTGCTGGCGGATGCAAAAACCACCAGTTACCGCCGGCACGCAGCAGTCCACACGCCCGCCCAATTACGATGCGAAAAGTAGGCCAAACACCGCCGGCAAGCCAGCAACACCATCCGCCATCAAAGTGCGCCCGTACACGTAGCGGCGCAGCACAACTGACACACACCGTCCGACGAAAACACGTCCCGCCCGGCGTATAAATTACGATGCCGCAAACAAACGGCTCCCACGGCTAAGAGATACCGTACGACAAACCGAAGCGGTAACACGGACGCCGAGCACGGACAACGAAGAAGCGGCTCCCCCGAGCATGAATCCAGCACTGCAGGCCCTCCCCATGCTCTTGCTGATGCACCACCAAGGACGCAACGTA